>PVMI01045276.1:0-12379 GCA_008528875.1 Aulacorthum solani
AAAAACACCATGATGGTTCGCGGATTAATTATAAAATGCTCAACAATTATTGTATTCAACGAGAATTTATTTTCACAAGTCACTACCAGTGTCGAATATTTTTTTTTAAATATATATATTATATGATATACTTTATATCTTGATTTTTAGAAGATACACATTCAATTTTCAGGAAAGCTGAAAGCAAAACAACTTTAATACGGAATCAGACCCGTGCATTATATTGATCACCAAATACTTAACCTTTCCCGCAGCTATACTTAAATATTTTATATTTTATCTCGAATAGTCTGATTGGCATTATCCAGTGTTAGACTATGTATTTTTATAAAATATAATATTTGTTATACATTATATTAGTAATCTGGCTTATTTTTTGACATATATTTATAAAATTCCCAAACCTTGATATTATAATACCAGATTATGTTTACTTTTTGAGAACGATGCAATCAAATCTCCAGAATATTACTGTGAAATAAAATTTTGAAACGCCGATAACTAATGTCTGATATACCCTGTGATGGAAGTGGAATTTAATGATAATATTAGTATGACCTTGCAACATACACGGATATATTTTGTACTACACAATAGTATCACGTACAACGGCTTTTGGACGAAAGTTAAATGTGTTGTTAATAAAATATATTTTCGGCTATTGACAACAAACATATATTCAACAAATTTGAAAACAACGATAATCATATATTATAATTTAGGAGAAGAAAAAAAAGGCTTTCTAACAATACGGTGCGCCAGCGCATACAAAACTTTGGTCCTTGGAATACCTAGTCCGTGGATTTCTGGGCCACTGTTTTGGTGCCCTGCTATTTGAATGGCCTAAAAGATCAATAGATATTCCACCACTTTACTTTTTCTTCGGGATGATTTAAATAAAATAGCATACAAAACTCCAAGCCAATGCATGAACATATTGAAACAATAAATATATAAAAATACTAAAAGTATCATAATCCCGGAGTATTACTTATTTCAAAAAACAAAATGTAAATATATTGAACGGTGTGTATGTTTTGAGTTATGATGATAGTTTTTTTATTTTTGCTAATTAAAAACAATAATTAAGACAAAACAGTTTTGTAATATCTTTTTCAATTTAAATCGTTATTTGTTGCGACAAAATGAATACCTAAACAAAGTATATATAATATATATGTATTTAAAAAAAAAAACAGACATTAAATATGTGTGTCTTAAAATTGCGCAGTGAACAATTACTTACCATATCATGTATAGTAATCAAAGACATGGTTCGCTTGTGTACGGATAAAGCGTATTTTCGTGATAAATACTTTAAAACTACGAAATAGTTCTTATCGTGTGCTTAATCAGATATCTGTTTTTTGTTTTAAAAAGACTATGGGGACAAATTGAATACTGATAAACTTAATTTGGTTTAGTGGGTTTAATTTAATTATTTAATTGATTTACTTCAAGTAAGATCGTCATAGTAATAATTAATTAATTAAGCAAAATGTTCGAAAACACCGAGATGTAAACATCACTTGGACTAATTTATAAAAATAGATTTTTGCTTTAGATTGGAAAAGTTTAATTGTAATATATATTGTGTATGTCCATACACAAATTATTGGAGAGTCATAAAAATTCAAGTTTTTCATTAAAAAAAAAATTAGGTCATACGAACAAAAATCATGTGTTTATTTGTTTATCAAGATTTACCTTTGTGTTCAAGGGTAATTAAAAAAAAAAAACCTCAAACGTTCAACAACAAAAAGACTGTTCTACTTTCCAAGAACCTAGTCATAAAGGTTTACGTTTATTGATGTTTCGACATATTAAAAAAAAATACAATGCCAAAGTGTTTTAAATGAAACTTAGTTGATGCCTTGATGGTTTTACAAAAAAAATATTGTTATCTATGGTCGTATTAAATATTTAGGTGTCAGAATAATCTATTGTTTTGTGCAATCCATACAATTTACGTTAAACTCTCGCCTTGTAATAATCTTAATTTCGATTTTCAAGTTTCAATTAAACTATTAATATTTAATTGTTATTGTATTTTCCTATAAATAATGAATATATAACGCTGAACCTTTAGTTTATTGTTAATAATCATGTTTAGACGTAATAGGGACAATTCATACAGTTGTATGTTGTCTTACTACTCCACTCTTAAAAACTTTAAATGTCCATAAATATTGGACTATTTGTTCAATAACCGATATTATATTATTCTACTTTACTATGTTATAAAATCAAAATAGTGTTTAAAGTTTAAAAATAAGTTGTCGAGGCAAACAACTATTGCGGTAAAAATTATTAAAACAACTATCAGAAATCGATTTTGTTTTTTTTTACAAAACATATATAAGTGTTCGACCACATGCTATTAAATAGTTGTTGTAAATGAATAGTTATCTTAAAGAATTTTACTATCTATATGTAGTTGAATGCCTTTTACATTCATTACATTTTAATTAATTAAAAGAATTCTACAAACTGATATTTCAAACCAAATTCCACTACACTGTGGTTGAACCGAGACTTGTATTAAATTAGACTGTGGAATATTTGGAAATCGTAAGATAAACAAGGAAAGATCTGTCACCCTCATTCCTCCATCCACTTGTAAATACACCAATGATATTGAAACTGTAATAATCAAACACCATATCGTATTAAAGTATTAAATTACAACTGAAAATTACAGCAGCTATAATATCGGTAATTTTTGTAATTTCGTGTAAATAATTTAAATGTCTTTAATATTAATATGACTGGATAATGAGTTTGGTTGACGGTTTACAAAGTTACTACATTAGAACAAACACGTGAGAGTAACATATTTTTTGCCCACTGTATGTGTTCTAAAATTAAATATAACGTATCCTGCAGAATTACCGTGTTTGTTTATTAAAACAATATCGAATTCCCATACATCACCAGTAACCATAATGATATTTTGTTTACTCATTTGAATCTACATCAATGTGGTATTAAATACGCTATTAAAAAAAAAGGTATTACACGGTGGAAGGGAATAGTATTGAATTGAAACCGATCAGCTTAGAAATAAATTAGAGTATAATCTATTGATTAATTAGTTTCAAAATATATTATATATATATATATTATCTGTAGTCTTAGATAAGTATTTATCATCGTAATCATTGATTATATTATATTTAAGTTTCACTTAAATGTGTAATATTATTCTTAATTCACACCGATTAACGAATAGAATAGAATTTAACTACCATACAATTGAGTTTATATTGTTCTATGATAATATGATAATAATATGTAATGTTCCTGGAGAAAATAAAATAATTGCTTTAAATTAATAACATTTAACTATACCCTTATTAGCTACATATTATCAGCTATATCAAATAATTTATTTAAATAAATAACCAATATATATAATTATCTATATTATGCAATAAAAACATATTTAATTAAAAACAAAACTGTTCATAATTTAAATTTTACCATTGTAAGGAAATATAATCTCATATTAATAATTTTTTAGTTACGATTTGTGGATACAACAGATATTTCGAATTCGTTTTTGAAAAATAAAATTATTGCCTGTAACTACGAACATATTGAAATTTAATGTCTCGCAAAAGTTATTAGTATTATACTTTTAATTACTTATCTATAATTCAATTTATTCATATTAAAAATTAAAATGATGCCAAGTTTTGTTACAAATTACCCAAAATGATTAATTCCTCTACAAAATTTTGGTGGAAATCAGTTATTTATCAAGAAACCAATAAAATATTGAAATTTTATCAATATTCAAAAACCACGAGTATTAATCAATAACTTTCTGTAAGTTATAAAAAAGTTATTAAAATGGCTGTACCTATATATTAATAGATATGTGTAGCAAATATTGTAATTATCATTTAATAATTGTATTACAATCAAGATAACTATATAATATGTAAATAACATATTTTGGTATTGTACAAATGGACAATACAATGTATTCTGTGCTAATAGTTTGTTTCTTTTTTAATTACATCAAAATTAAGTCTACAGGTTACAAATGTATTAATTACTTTTATTATTATTTTTTAATTATAGTATTAATAATTGTATTGCTATTATAATATTAACAATTTTCATTGTAATTATAACATTAACAGTTATTAATGTTATTATTTAAATTAAAACACACAAACCTACTTACCGGAGATTTTATGACCGGAAACAAAAATATCATCAAATGTATTTCAATTTTAAAATACAATCAACTATAATATTTTTATATAAAGTATTAATTGTGTATACAGTATAATATTTAAATAATTGAGCAGTTTGAATAAACATTGTTATTTTTTTTCAAATTTAACAAATTCATTACAGTGACATATATAGACACTTAATCTATAGCAGAGAGTTACCATACTTGCAATCTTCTTATATACCAATATAAAATCTAGTTTTTACTTTATATTGTTTAAATAAACCATTCAGTTATTAATTAGTACACAAAGTAGATTATTAAAAAAATAATATATTATTGTATTATTGCCTAAAAAAATATTCATTTCTACCTTACCTTTTTGTGATTTAGGCTAAATGCTGAAATAAGAATTATTAGGAATATATTATTGCATAGGTATAAATTGTATACCAAAATAATTATCTAAATGCAATATTTTTTTTTTTCATTCAAACTCCACGCAAAAGTGCGCCATAGGTAAATACGTTTTTTCTATACTCAAGTAGATTCGGACTAGTATATTAAAAATTAACGGCAACATATTTAACTAATTAAAATGTTATGAATTTTAGCCAAGCAATCAAAATTTAATTTAAGACTTATGTCAATCCATATTTATTATTTTTTCTCGTAAAAATTAGTACTCATTTCCAAGAGAAATGGTTGCTATGATCCTGACAGATAATACAAGTACAATCTGATTTCTGTTTGTAAATTAATTACTAAAAAATGTATATTTGGTTAATATTTGTATTGAAATCGAATTTTTCTTTCTATTTATTCAATAATGTATTTTATATTCTAAACTGTATTAATATCAAATATAGCATGTTTTATACCTGATTATTACTAGTTATTAAATAGTTATAATCAAAAAGAATAGTTTAACATTTTTTAAAGAATTTTAAATACATTATAAAAACAGAAAATGTTTAAAATATAGAGTAATATTTAATTATACTATTGGCTACCTAATATTAAGTTATGAAAAATATTAATGAAAAAGAGAACCACAAGAATGTTGCAAAAACATTGTAGTTTTTTTCATAATCTCATAGGGAACTTGGTATTAAAGTCATGTTGATAGAATGTCAAAAAATAAAATGATTTTACATCAAAGAGAAAACTTAGAGAATATTGTATACAAAATGATTTAATTAATATACATTTGAAATAAATATTAACAAACTAGAAATAAAATAAATAATTCCTAAAATATTTCAAAAATATCTTTATCAATATACCTATATAAACTAATACATTTTATATCACTAGCAATAATTGTGTTCAAAATATGTAGGTAGTATAATTGTACTAGGTACTAATCACCTAGAATACAACCAGTTTTTTGTTTTTATAATACAAATTTGGGTTTTTAATGTGAAATAAAATAAAATGAATGATGAGCATTGTGAAAAACTTATTTTGCAAACATAATGTTAGATATATGAATTTCACTAATTTAACTATGAAAATGTAAGCATCACGCAAGGATGATTATTGATTATCAAGTTATAGCAGCTACTTACCAAAAAATCCTTTTAAACTTTTCAAGGCATAGATTTAAATCTTATAAGATTATAAGCATTAAGTTACGAAAAACACGTGTGCATTTTTATGGCTGAAAAATTGATTGGAAACTTATTTTAGTTTCTATATGTAGTATGTCAATTGGATCAACTAGTGTTGTACCTACATAGAATAGAAAAATTAATAATGTTGGTATGTGATTGATATTTTTTCGTCAACAAATGTCGAAAAACGTCACGAAAAAAAAAGAATATCCATTTGAAATAAAACATTTTCGGGGTACCTGTAGCTTGCCCAGAGAGGAAAGGGTAAATCGATTTCATAGGTCCGTCTGGGAATAGGGTGTTTTTGTACATTTTTCTTTCATTCTAGACTTATACGTCCTAACCATAACTGAATATACAACGTCGGTTCGAAACGCGATAAAACTAATATGTATATATTATATTTATAAAGTGTACGAAACACCGAAATATAGGTCATCGAACGGTACAAATTGATAAGAGCAAATAAACATAAAATGGACTGTGTAAATTACATTTAACAACACACGAGCGAATCATGATAATATACATGTACCTATATGTACCCATGAAAGTCTACCAGCCAGATGTGTAGGAGGTGCGATTGTGACGCAGGTACTATATGGTCATAATATATTAATTTTATTAAAACGGTATCATTCTGAAAGGCACGAAAACAAATCCGGCTATAATTTATTTGCGTAAGTGGACCGGTGAATATTAAAAAGCGGCTATCGAGCTGCAAAATTAAAGCGATTCGATAATGCAAATTATTATGTTTCGTAATTTTATTTTATTTGTTATTCCTCGATGTCATATTTTCTAGTACAAGGTCTCGACCTGAAGTAAAAAATAAACAGTTTTGTGAATAATTTATTATTGTTATATATAAGTAAATAAATAAACAACATTTGGTTCGGAATAATTCTGAAGAGTTTATAATAATTGAATTCACTATTTTTTTTCAAAGTATTTAATATAAAAATTTGAAGAAAATTACAATAATAATGATCCACCCTCTTAAGATATGCTTGTGTTGGCAGTAGAGTGAGTTACAATTCATATCACTTAAATTAACAATCCAAAATAATTACACAATTTCTAAGATAATAAGAATATAAGAATACACACAAGAGTAAAAAAATAATAAAGATACAAATGAAATTATAACATACAAGATACTATCATGACAATATTAATTATCAATTAACAATTTATATATTATGATTGACCTTTTTAAGATTCCTGTAGTTAATGTGAATACTCCTTTTAATATGAATTGGCAAAGTGTTGAAGTATGTAGGAACAAGATATTCTATTCATTTTTGACTAAATGATTTATTAAAATATATAACTTTTGCATCATAAACTCTATTTTTCCTTTTATTATATATGCTTTGACAAATAAGTTGTAACTTTTTATAATAAATACAAAGGTTATTTTTTTATAATTTATTTTCTCAATTGGTAAGACATTAAATAATATACAGATATCTATAGTTTTTCCTTTTAAGTTATGCTCATTTAGACAGATTTTGATAATTTCTTTGCTGTATTATGAGTGGCCGTATTGCCTTTTTGGCTGTAACACCCCAAACCAACCATATTGTAGGGTCTCTTAGTATAAACAAAAATAAATTACACGTAAGGTACGAGACTGTAAAAAAGTTCTTAATTTATAAATGCTATAGGATACTTAAACTACTTTTAAAGTCGTAAAAAAAATATTGTTTGCATGCAGATTCCATTTCATGTTTTTTAATCAATTGTTAATCCTATATATCTGGTAAAAGTCACTCTGTAAATGCTTTGACATATTAATTCACCACAATGGTTTTCATTTACACACTTGTGTATTTTTAAACTATCAAACTTATTTTCATCCCTATCAGTTGGCACATTTTTCAAGTTAGTTTTTTTTATAATTAAGAGTAAGTTTGCTCTGATTCTGGTAATCAACACTATAAAACTATAACTTTTTCACAAAATTGTTGTAGACGAATGCTGTTCTAGTCATGATGTCGTCAACTTTTTAACACTCAAGAAGATGGACGATATTGTATTCAACTATTTCTTCTATTATATTATTAATTGTTATCTATTACGTATGATTTAGAAGTGGTGAACATTTACAAACATTAAAACAATCAATTCATATTTTATTTAGTAAATTGTCATTTTATCGTTTAACAGTATATCCTTTCGTCGATTTTTCATTTGTATTTTCTGGTCAATAAAGTCTCAACTATAAAACACAATATTATCTTTTACGACAAAAATAAATAGTTAATGTAGGTAACTATACTAATGTACTTCAACTAAACGAACCACTAATTATTGAACACATTTACAAGGAAACGGTTTCTTAACCAACTAACTGTGGTAGAAATTATTAAGTGTTTCTCAAAACTCGTAGAGGTATTCAATAAATTTATCTTAAATAATTATGATCGGAACTTTGATAACGACTCGTAATAAGAATAACTTACCGTAAGACCATGAATTAAAAACACGTCTACAAGTGATAAATGTTGTTTGGTTGCAGTGGGGTTATAAGTTTAATAGAGCAATTCCGTTATCCATTATTAGAAGTAAAACTCTAATCCATTTTCCGGGGCTCTGAAAACTTCTCGACCGCAGACACTATTCCCATCACTAGGTCGCACTCGATCGGTATCTTGGCGCCTGCCTTTCACTTTTCCAATTGCTTTCTAGGCACCAATTATGGATACCTACAAAATAGTTTTTTAAGTCAAAAATACCAAGCATAAACGTTACTGTCGCCTTTTTTTAATATTATTTTCGAGGCAACAATCCTATCTCGTATTACCATCAAATATATAATACAGTTGTGTGGTGAATTATAAAAATGCAGTAATATTCATTCATTGTATGATTGTTGAATGAATTAAAAAAAATATATACCTATTTCTGACCATTTTCTGAACTCGGAACCATATAATATAATATGTGATGCTATAGATTTATAGTGCATTACATATTTACATGATTTAACTATAATTTTGTTACATGGATTCAATTTTTTTTTAACGTTATAAATTACTATTATCAGGTAAAATATCTACTATAATGTGTCGTTATATTTTTTGACAAAGATTATATGGCTTTTCATGAAACTTAAAAAAGTAATAATAACTAATAACGTATAATTTAAGTTTTAGATTACTTTACAACAAAGCTTAAACTTTACTATGGAAGCCCAAACACTGATGTTTGATTTATAAACATACATTTTAATTTTAATAATATAATCATTTTTAAAAGCTATACGGCTATTTATCCTTTTAAACATTCTATTGTAGTCAATATAATATAATATTAATGATTACAATTTTTAATAAAAGTGACTGGGTTTTAAAATACATAATTGATCATTTTCTAGAAACAGTGAAAAAAAGTAAAAGTAAACTTAAAATAAGGTTGGTTCACTACAATAGTTCAACGCTAAACAATTTGAACTGTTTTAAAAAGCATAAATTATACACATTTGATTGAAATCAATTATTTTTTTAAAAAAACATTTTAAGGAACATAATATTAAGTAACTGTTTAAAGTATTTATTCAAAATATATTAACCATCATATTTACTTTAATGGACGAATATTATTTTTACAATGATGTTTTATTGGTCTCACTATTGATGTACATTTATATGAATATTTTATGATTCTTTATATTAATTTCTTATCAAATATTCCCCTCATATTATATAATATTTATTGTACCTATATCCAACCTACATAATTATATTTAAAACTGTATGCTTGTATTACTATCTACCCATTACACACTAACCACATTTTATGAATAGTTATTAGTTATTATTTATTGCAAATTATATTGAATCTAGTTTTTGCATAACACCATAAGTCAGAACTATTTATAATTTATATATAAGTTTTATTTAAAATGTAAGCACCTATTATGAGTTACTTGAATTATAGTTCATATTCACTGTCTTTTTGTTTCTAATTAAATAATAAAAAAGTATTTAACATACCGACTGCACAACCTCAACAGTTAATTATGTTATGAGAAATAAAGTAAAAAATCGAATTTTTTGCTTTTTGGAATTTTTAAATAGGTTTACCTTAACACCATATTTTAAAATTCTTGAGAAGTTTATTCTTATCTCCTGCGAAGATTCAAACTTATGTTTTGTTCAAATTAGGTCCCACTATTTCCTCTGTTCCTCTCTAAATAATGATAATAACTCCTCTGTGGACAATTGAATTGTATTTATCTTTTAACAATGCTACACTATAATATAATGTCTCGACTATCAATACCCAGCAATAGAAGTATTTTTTTAAACTAATATAAGATTTGCTTTCATCATATTAGAATTGAGTTTTCTCTGAGAATCTCCTTAAATCACATTGAGTTTTATATTTGATTGGTCAAACATTTCGAAAGCCCTTGGCAATACCTATAAAATATAACATTGTTGAATGGATATTTTTTGTTTTCAATTTTGAATAAATAATATAGTTTAATAAAAAAAATGATGTTTGTATTTCAATGTATCTTGTGTCCTAATAATAAATAATATCACGTAGTAGGTGAATACTTAACTAACTGTACGAACAATACATAGCATTTACGTATTGTTAGGAATAGTCCGAACAACCGAGTGCGAAAAATAAAAATGTTCAACGAAAAATGTCAATATTGATTCTTTAACCACGTATATAGGTATACATACTATATAGTATATTATGTAATATTTGTATTCAGAATTTTTAGAACGTATGTAATAAGGATATACTAACGCAAAATGCATACTTCGATGCATCATATACATGTGAGATAGGTACCTACACATAATATTCGAATTCAGTTTCCAATGCGTAAGCCACATCTGTTCGGATTCTTTCTGAAACTTTATTCCATCGAAACTCTTTACAACGTACTACACCTAAACAATAAAAAAATGGCATTTGGCGTAGATAGGTACCTATAGGTACACGAAGTTTTTAATTTGCAACAAAAATATGTCTGGGAAATTAAAAGAGTTTATCGAAACCCCAATTGAGTACATTTTTCAATAATAATACAGTACTTACGGCCATGGCATGAAATTTAAATTTCGTTTTAAAGTTTCTCAAATGTGTTATATATGCTTGTTACTAAAAGTTAAAGATCGATATTGCGTCACGATAATTATTTTTTTAATGACGTTACGTGACGCCTTACTTCAACTAAGAAAAAAATAAATAAACCGTAATACCTATAGAACACGAAAGTTGCTGTGTGCGATGATGAAGAGTTATAATTATAATATACTCAGCAGAAAGTTCTTGAAAACATAATTTTACGATCATCAGTATTATTATTGTAATTATTGTATAGAAAATAATGTTTCGAATGAGAAAGTAAAACTTTTTTTTATATTATCTTATTTATACAAAATAAGAAACAATAAATAAAATCTCAGTCTTAAAATTATACAGTTGGATGAATAAATATTGCATGTATGTTATAGGATGATTTCGAGTAATATCATATTTTTTCTTAGATACCTTACAGTACATAATATTACTCACCGATTGAAATGCGAAGGATAGTCTGCGAACTTTCCATTTCCTGAATAGTACCCCGAGGGATTGCTAAGGGTTTGATTCTTAAGCCACAGCGATTGACCTCCCATGTTGTCGTCGACATGATCAATTTTATTACGTTTTTACTGGAGCACATATCGTAGGACCGAAGATAGCAAATAATATTTTATTTATTGTCGAAGAAAACAAGAAAACAATTTAATTCCTTTGTTTATAAAAATGTTCTTGGTCAGTCTTAGACAAATTTCCATTTACCCTAAAGGGTATTTCTCGCGATGGTTTTTTTATTATATATTTTTTTGTGGTTTTCTGTGATTTAATTTAATCTCCGAATTTAAAAACGAGCTTCAAGATGTTCCGTTCTGAAACTGAACAAAAAATCAATAATGCTCCCAAAGCAAATTACCGTTTTAATCCAGCTGATTAATGAATAACATATGTAGTAATATAGGTACATAAATATATGTAATTTAATATATAATAATATATTATGTATTATGTTCATCTAGGATGAGTTTTTTCATGTAATCAACTTATAAAAAAAAAAACAAAATGTATAAATATATTATTGTTTATCGGTAAGTAGGTAATAGTATCATAATATATTTATGCAATATACTCTTTCTGATGATGATCGATCATCTTTTCGATGGCTTAGCCGCTTAGGCTATCTATACCTACAACTCGAATCGTCGAATCGCTTAATCTGGTTTAGTGCAGACGTTGGGCTCAAAGTCTTCCGATTCGGAGATAGTTGTGTTGATAGTAATATTACCCAATATTACTTCATATTGTTATCATTATTATACGGTCATAATGTTGTAATGCAGCAGACTGCGCTAAACATTGCGAAACGGAAGGGGTATCGTAACGAGTCGTCGTAAATAATATAATATTAAGGTCAGCGAATAATTATTCCGTCGGTGAAACGGTTGCTGCCATCGCCTAAAGTACGATCGTCGATTCGGTACCCAAAACGTGTGCCGTGAAAGTCAAAGGTCCAAAAATAGTC
>PVMI01045354.1:0-16774 GCA_008528875.1 Aulacorthum solani
AACTTTCAAATTTCGTGGGGAAAGTCGAACGTTGTCGTAACATCGTTAACATACGATAATATAAGATTTATGTATAATCGAATATTATTGTATGGACGTAGTTATTTTACAGTTCCGATCCTGCTATGCATCTAATTCTCAAATCATAAACCGAAAGTAGGATAGTAATATAGGGCAACGACATCTCATCATAATATTATCATACTATCTGAGCAGGAAGAGTACCTCTAAGCCAGAGGTATAAAATATGTTAGCTGCTTATGTGCCAACAACTAACAAAACTGTACAATTATTATAGCTACCTTTTCTGATGATATAACTTTATTTAATTATAGAATATTAATTATATGTATAGTAAAAGATACAGCTGTCCAATGTCAGCAAAAACTTGTCAATATTACCGATAAATATACAAGGTCTAAAAATTGATGATTAAAAATCAACGAATATAAATCAATTTAAATTACCTATTCGTTCTCCGTTCAAGAAAATTTTCCGAAATTATACTTAATTGGAATACAATTTGACTGACAGTAATTTTGACCAGGAGAGTTCATCTCACTCAAACCAAGCGAAACTCCATACTATATTTTGTTCTCTTCTAAATTAAATCTCAAAATTAAACTACTCCTTAACTGCAGTGCTGTGATCAGATCAGTCTGGTCATATATGATGTAACATCCACCAAATAAAAGCATTCCAAAATATATCACTACACAGGTTAAATATTGTATTTATTATTTTACTAACAAGATAATATATTATTACACAAAGGTCTATAAATTATGACTTTTGACGAAATTTCCAAACTTTATCACTGCAAATGTTTTCATTCCAAATTAATCACTGAAACTAACCGTTTAACGAAAAAAATAAGCTATAACCATATTCACTGCGAAAACCTTCATCGTCGACTGAACCTTAGAATCACGTCTTATAAACTAGTAAATAAATAATTAAACGAAGTAATACCAACTATAGGTAACTTTCTATGCACACTGTGTATTATGATATCATCATTATCACCAAAATATTACTTATATTATACCATATTATTGAACAGATTGTTTCGTTCAACATTTTAATAATAAATATAATATGATTTTACGAGATTAAGGGTCTAACATTTATTTCATTTGTATGCTATGAATAATTTACATTTTTCCGCAAATATAATATTATATCACTTTTGATATCGATCGGAATAAGTCATAATAACATTTATTTATGAATTTCGAATGCTCAGAAACGTTGAAAATTCCGGAGGAATAAATTACGATTGGTGATACGGCGGAGGATGGTAGGATGGAAGTGTATCGACGTTTTACTATCTTGACGGTCGAGTTTGTTTAAAAATGTTGTAGTTATAATTTTAAACGTTAAGCTGGCCTCTAGAAGAGAACGTACTATGCTCGAACAACACACCGAAGTCATGTCAAACTTGCCTCACGGTGGTCGTAATTATTTATATTATATTCAAAAGGCACGGTGGTGGGACTAAAAATGTTTTACACCTGCCTAACAGGAGCCCACGGTGTGGAAACCTTTGACCACGTATATGACCATGACGTTGTCGGTCGAGGACGAAAAAGTCAGGTTTCACCCTTACACGGACGGGTCGTCGAAGGCATCGCGAATATTCCACGAGAACATCGTTTTAAATTATTTCGGTGCATGTCCGTCTCGCGCTGTTCCTCTGCCGCAAAGGCAAATTTAGAGGGTATAGCCGCCGTACACGTCACACACGTGATTTTCTCGCGTTTCATTTGGCAAAATAATTATTTTTAAGCGCTGCACTCGTGACTGCAGCAAACAGAAACTATTGTTTCAAACTCCGCGGGAGGCGCCGCGTTCGTCTGGTCCGCGGAACAATTACTCACCGCAGCCCGAAACCGTGCTGGGCGTGCCACGTGGCGTTTTGGCACACAAATCACGTGAAACGAAATAGGCATTCCGAGCGAATAATTGTTTTGGATAAAATTAAAATTACAACGTGTTTGTTAGATGCGCGAATATTACCTACGCATACAATTATATTATATATTATGTTAAACGCGCACTCAAACCTGCACCAGGAGCGTATACCGTATAGCTGTGCAAATTGCACATCAGGCTTAGAAACATGACACATTGTTATCATTTTAATTGTATTTACGAATTGTATTATTATAAATAATATTATCATGTTCCACAGTGCTCGGCGACTATATACTATTATTTTGGTGTACGACAGTTTATGTCTGTAATATATCATAATATTATATATTATAATATTACTATCTGATCCTGCAAGGCATTGTGCCTGTGACAAATTAAATGCTCGTATATTTGCTTTTTCTTAAACTTCGATTGGATCGCTAACAAACACACCACCGAGCACACCACATACACACAAATTGCCTTTTATCAATATCGGTAATAATATATATACCTGCGTGAATGCAATAAGGCCAAATTCAATTGAAAGTGATATAATATTTCAAAATATTAATTAAGAAGACGAAAGTACGGAAATAATATACAATTCCATTGACACTATAGATTCTTATGGTATAGAATATTCACATAGTTAAAACCAAATTTAATATACTTTATAAGGACTTATTAAGCGTATCTCGTATAGGTACTTGGTTTTCTGATTTCGCTTCGATTTTCTATGTAGCTCATAGCAAAACAATTGTTACGATTTGAATATTTAAATGTCCATTGTTCATAATATGTATAATTCTGACGGAACTGATTTCCACCTTTTTTTATACTTAACACTCCCTCTTTATCAATATAATGGATCTTCATTCCCCCCTTAATATTTTAAACTCAAAAATTGGTACATTTCAAGATAAAATTGTTAATAGTATAAGCTAACTCACTGAAAATAGACACACTGCAAAATGGTTGAAATCTAAAATCTATTGATCATTATATTATTTTTCGTTACCCTTCATCACTATATTATATCTTCCAACCTCCCTAGCGGAATACTTATAAATCCCTCCCCAGCCGGATGGAAACCACTTTTCTACTGATTTCAATAATAATATTTTATTGTATGACGTAGGTATTATACCCTTTACATATATAATATTTTAACATAAAAAGTGTGTTTTTTCGTAAGGTTTTGTTGTCACTGTTACAGAAAATTGTTGTCTAACCAAAACATATGTCTGATTCAAGATTTTCCTGAATGAGGAAAAATATCGAGTAACGTCCTATGTTTTTTTTAGTATTACAAAAAAACCTCAGTACTGTTACTTATAAATATGATTTATAAGTCGTTTTCATATATTGCACACTAATAATGTATCGTACATCATGGCGAATTTTAAAATACTAATTGTACGATATATATGTATATATAATATAGACAACAATTTTCTGAAAATATTTCAATTTATTTTTCGTAATAGTGCTTTGGGAAACCATTATAATTTTTTTGTATATTATATTGAGATTCAGTATAAAGTAAACAGTTCAGTATTAAAGTATACTTAAAACGAAAAAATAAATAAATACGTGATAGTAAAAAATATTTCACTTGATGTGATTTTTGCATACAAAACCACTAGAATGCTTAGCTCCATTACCTACTTAAGACTCTGTTTATGCATAGAAACCTTTTGTAAATTTGTATATTTTTTTATTTTACTTCAACGTCACACCAGCTGTCCCAATTTTTAGAGCAGCATTGAAAAGTATAGGTAGGAATACATGTGCCAATTATACAAGATTTTATAGGTATATACCTAGTATTATATTATATTGTAATTGTTTGTTTTCTTTTTTAATGACCTATTTACTTTTTAACGACGAGTTGAGTTATTACGATATCTATATTAGGTTTGAGAAAAGTACGGTTTATCAGAAATTATAAGAAACAAAAACCGTTTTAATTTCATGTCGAATAAATCTTTCATTATTTTACCGGAATACATTTTCTCCAAGTAATCGTTACTGCCGTAGATTAGTATAGAAAGTATTTTAATCATTAAGGTAATAACATAATAATCATTAATCGATAATATATTATTTATAAGAGTGGATATTTTTTCATCCTAATCGATTGCGAAAACCTAAAGCTTAATAATTACTAATTAAATTCACAAATCGTTTTATGTACCTATAGTATTAATATACAATAACGGTATTATTATTATTATATATTATTTTTAATTCGATTTCTTCTAAGATGAATTACAAATTAATCTTCATTGTTCCAAGGTCTAACCACGATGTAAAATAATGAACCCATCCAAGTTTTCTCAAATATACCATTTTAAAACAGTGAATAATATTACGATTATGATTAAAAATGTATAATACAATGAAATTCATATCACAATTATTATTCAATACATCATGATGTCATATACTTTATTGTTTATTTCCTATAATATATTACTTTCACTTAGGCATTTATAATACGATGTAGTCTTAATTAAACGTAGTATATAATATCCATGATTTAAATTCAATACGATATGTGTCATCGAAATAAAAATATTAATCAATTATATTGTTCAAGTCAATAGGAGGAGTTTTCCTTTCGAGAATATATTATTTTCTCTGCTCGAAATAGCTCTGGAACTTCTCCACGAGTATTTATACTGTGCTAAAAACTTTCGATTTCGATAATAAATATGATGATTTTTTTCTCTTTTCCTTATATAATAGTATGTTTGTACATATATATATTATTATTTTACAGTTACACCCACTTAAGCACGTACGTTGTTGAAATTGAAAGGTTTTGAATGGTCGTCAAGAGTTTCTTTTTTCATAATAAACATACATTCTTTCTCAGAAACGATGCACTCTATAGACATAATATTAAAGTATAAGACACCAATACACTGGTACAGTGCTCTCAATGTAAAAGCCATTGAAATTTCTAAGTAAAAGTAATTGGCCAATATTTAAGCCAATTTATTATTTTTATGCAATATACAGAATTAATTAAGTCCACTAGGAGGAAATTCTTTCAATAATAACTATGGGTATAATTGTTTATGCATCTGGAATATGGGCATCGGCAATTTTAAATAACAATAATATACTATACTCATTACACAAATATGAAATGAAAAATATTATTCAAATATTATTAAAATATCTCACCTAAGTTTCTTTAATATGATTTGACTTAGCGAAGTGTAATAGGCTAATGAACATGTATTATTATTCAATTTTTTTCTTGTAACCGGAAAATGATCTCCACTTGTTATTAAAAAAATGTACAGCGTATGTAATATTCAGTTAAAAATTACCATAGTATATTTATAACGAAAATAACGAGCAAAGGATTCGTTGTGAAAACGTATTTTGTTGATGTAGCAGCAGCAGAAAACGGTTTCTTGCAATGTATTATTTATTTATTTATAAATATGTTCTATACACTAATCTCATATAAATGAATTTTTTATGTTTCTCATAAGCTAAAAATAAAAGAATAAGATTATGGTAATATGGCGTGTAGCCTAATCTCAGTTAAAACATTTGTAGTATTTTATTCATAAATGTTTTATTTTTTTATCTACAAAAGTATGAAGAAAAAATGTGATATGTTAGGTATACAATGAAAAGTAGAAACAACAAAATGGTTCTTTGGAATTCATAGATAAAATAATTTATGGTCACATAACATAATAGAGGTAATATTAGGGTAAGCTATTGTTTACCAGCTGTTATAAACTAACCAGCAGTTTATTTGCGAAGAACACTTTCGCGATTTTTAAAAGAAAACTTGACGCGTTATGTGAACTAAGTAACGTTAAAACTAAGAAATGACTTAAGTACACTACAACTTAAAACATATTATATGCAAAAAAATAAATTGAAATATTTTATTGTAAGGTTAGATTCCACGTTTTAATTTACTAGCCTACCAACTAACTTAGACTATCTGTACACATTAGAAAACCAAATTAAAAATGTAACTCTGAAAGAAACTGTTATTTTTTGCCAAACCTTGATATAATACAAATTCTAGGGTCCTGAATTTTACATAATTCACTTAATATTTTTCAATTAAAATATAATAAAATAAATGCTTATTTTTATAATTATCCTGATATTGATGATTACTTGGTTATCACTTTTACATTGATAAATATTTTTTGTATGCTTTTTGGAGTTATAATATTATGTTGGCGTTTAAGTTCGTAAAAACAGAAAAAAAATCCAAATTAATTTAAATATTGAGTATTTGCAATTTCTCCCTTGATTACTAACCCATATTAATAAAAACTATTAATTAATTATAACACTTCTAAAATATTATAAATATATTATGATTTGAAACATTCATCAAACAATAATAAGCAACTATTAATACTAATTCCAGCAAAAATAATACATATTTGGCCTTACATTTTTTTATTATAGTTTTAAAATGTGTTATAATGTGATGACTGATGAGTTATACTTAAGAGTAACGAATTATGACTTTATGTGGTTGTATACGTATTTATATTTTAATTGTTTTATACGCTTAAGTATATGAAGCATTGTATTATACATTGTATGGAATGCTAACAATATTTATATAATATTATATTCATATATTCACATATATTATATTTAACATAATTTAAAAAAATACCTCTTGCTCTAAGTATACGTATACAAGGTGTAACAGAATGATATGTGAAATTAAATTAATCTGTATACATAAAATATATATTATACACAATATTTTGTTCAAAAATATCATACATTTTTAAAACCTTGATGATATATAAGATGCGTCTTCGTAACACAAAGACGTTAAAACTGAAATGTTAACCCGAGTATCCGACTCGTTCAATTGTAATTACTAAATACCCAGTCATGCACACGTTTAATGTTAGATTCAAAACTTTTCTTGGTAATAAGGTGTGGTAAATGATAACAATATGGAAAAACGACATCAAAACTTTGTTAAATGATATACAGTTATTACTTAGAATAGGAAATTATATAGCAGCTGATCGAGGTGGGTTGTCTCTAGGACTGCTCGTCAGATGGGGATGAACTGATGGGATGGCATAGGCGGTGAGGAGTATGCGATAAGTTCGACTAAGTAATTTCGTTTCGGTTTGATTTTTTATTTATTATAATCCAATCCGCTCTGGCATCGCTGTATCGGAGTGCCACTGAGCCGACATACTACCGATATACGGTCGTTGCCTGTTGAACCACTGCACTTATAATATATAATATTGTATACATACACAATAATATCGCACGCAGTAGGTGGCGCGGAGACGCCTTTCTTCAAGTTCGGGAAATTTATGAATCGTCGTAAAACCACCGCAATGTGGTTACGGAGAGGGGCGTGAACGCTGCAGGTGCAGAGTGCCGTAAAGGGAAAAATACAATCGGAGTTATGTAAATGCCTATATATAGCGTGTATTTATATACGCGTTCGGAAAAAGAAACGAGAGTCGTACCTTTACAGTGTGGTTCACCAAGTATGCTCACCTCCATTTTTTCTTTTAATAAAATTAATTTATTCGAGTTCTAATTTTCTGAATTTTTTAAATATACTCAAAGATCATATTATTTTCAATTTCTTCAATTGTTTATGTATCTAGTTCAAAATTCAAAGAAGTGGTTTCTCAGTTATTAAAATGATTATATTAAGGATAATGTCCTTAAAAATGATTTTACAAAAATATAAAATATATGTAATTTAGGATTATGTTTATTATACATGTATCACTTTCACAAATTATATAAATATTAATGGATTGCTATAAATTACTAACATTTTCAAATCCTCACAGCCCCTTTTATACTTACTAAAAAGATGAACCTATTATTTTGGTACGTAAAGCAGTGAAATAACTCAAAAACTACTCAGTCGAATTTCGACTGTGACACGTCAACAGCCAATATTTGAATTTTTAGGTTCTCATTTAAAAAATAGAAGTTTGTATCCCCGCATAGGACATATCTTCTTCTAGATTAGTACAATAGTCTCGAGAATCAAAAATAATGTTATCTTCGATAATTTGTTTAAAAATGGAAAAAATAGGAATTTCAATATAATTGCACAGTTAAAGAGAATAAAAAGGAGTGAGCATGATCGGCGAATCACTCTGTATAGTGTATATTATACATATAACATAATAATTTATACGGTATATGTGTATCGGGATGATGATCGTGTATCCACCACCGCCTCAGACGCTGCGCATCCCTCGCTCGCGGTAAATATCCTGTCCATTCGACCCAGGGTGTCGTAAAAAGAAAAAAGCAGAAAAAACCTCCTACAATAATATTCCACTACAAACGCGTGTAATTTCGTTACAGCAGGAGGTGTATCACGATAGGTACACGTGGCCGGTTGGTACGCAGTTCGTATCGTGTGATGCGCGTATAATATTTTTTCCTTTACATCCACGAATCGATCGATCGAACGTAATAGCATCGTTGGGGTTGCAGTATTATTATACACCTACATAATAATAATACTAATATTACATACATGTGGTACACATTCTGTTGAGGTAAGAATGCTCTTCCAAAGCTATAATGATAAGACGATAATAATATTATAGGCGGAAGCATATTATATTATAGCTAGATATTATACACCTATGATATACGAGGTGACCCATTCAACGTAAGACACTCATATTATGTCTGAAATTACTAACGTTTTTGAAAATATTTCTTTTGCAATATATCGTTGCAAATTAGTTGAAGCAGAACACTTTGTGCATTTTTTTAGATTTTCCCATTACTTAGATGAACAATCCGCATCCAGTTTTCAATGTAATAGGTTACATAATAGAGGGAAATGAGACTTTTAGAGAGAATTTAAAATTTTAAATACGGCGGGGTATGTTTTTAGTTCATATTTCTCGGAGGGTATATTTTATATTGAGCAATTTTTTGAGCATGTGAATATAAAAACGAAAAAACAAAATAACATAGTACACAAACTTTCATTTTTACCATCTGTATGATGAAAATTAATTTCGATCCTTAAATGCAACTCATTTAATATATTAAACCTGCAAGAACCTACAGATAAAATTGTAGTTATGAGGAGATATACAATTCTAACGAGTATAATAGTTATAAAAATTTAGTTTTATGAACAGAAAAAATACTTAAAACATATTAGTATAGATGAATAAATTGTTAATTCGACCTATTCATTTTTGTTCAGAATAACAAATATATTTTATTATTATTGGTTTTCAAAATAATAACAGAATCAATCGATACGAAAGTAGGTGGAATATTAAGAGCTTGAATTAAATAATTGATCACAATAAATCTGTGTAATCCACAATTATTTTTATTACATGTACAGAGTGATTATCATGAATCTTAATTTGGATAACTCTCTCTCCCCTTCAAAAGATATGACCTATCATATTATTATTAAATGACTTTAATTTCGTATAATACAAGGAAAATCTAGTAAAAAACGGTATATAATATGTCTCAACTAATAAAATTTGTTGAATTAATTACCTATAGGCTATAATATAATCATTGTTAATATCATATTCAATAAAATAAAATATACAAATTATAATATTCTACTAGAATAATACAATATATCGGTTTAATTTGTTTACAAATTACCATACAATTAAATTGGGACCACTCATAACCTGTTAATAATTTATAAAGCTCAGAATTTTAATAACTGTAAAAAGGTTTTCAGATTTCGTACTATTTTTTTTTTTAAATTTCTTTGCTGTCAACTTGAGCGCGTGTTCCTTACGTAAAAGGTTCTCTCAAATGATTGTCTTTGTTCGCGAATAATCTGATGAAATATTCGAGTTGCATTGTGTCCTGGCTGGCGCACAATGTTCAGAAATATTAATTACACTCCAGGTACGAAGCGACGCCACGGAAAACTGAGCCGTCAATTTGTAATATTGCGTTTAAGACGGTTTACACCCAGCTGTCTGAACGGAATATATATATATATATATAGTTGGGTCGGTACATAATGTAATAATAATATTATATTGAACCACTACGATTTTCTTCGGGACAATAGACTTCATTAAACCCGGAAGAAAAATAATTTGCCGTTTGCACGATACGATCTCAAAAGCACGTAGTGGTTTCGGGAAATCATTTCTGGCAACTTAAATAGTAATAATAATAATAATAGATACCTACTATTTCGTAATTTCTTAGTCGATATATCGATCATAATACACGTCATATTATTATTTATTTCATATTATTGTGCGCAGTGCTATAAATTACTATAATATTATGACGTTTGATATTATACGCTTGGAATTTATAAGATACATATTATTGTGGCGCTTTCGTATTATTCACATAAATATAGTCGTGACAATAATATTATTATTATTATTATCATAGTTGTGGACTGAAATGCGCGAGCGTTGTTAATGGCACGAGGAAAAGTGCAGCGTATTATGGGTCCGTCTTGATAGTAATAATAACGATAATGGTTTCACGTCGAATATTTCAAAAATATCCCTTCCATAGCTTTGAGAGTTCGTATTGTTCGGGACGAGCGTTCCAATTTTCGATGTATCTATCTACATCTATAATATTTTACTATATTATATTATTATGTTTAATGCTCGAGATTTTATGTGGACACGAAATGAAAGGTTTAACAACAATTATTATCATTTTAACCGAGGGCATTTTGACTGAAACCAATTTTAAATATTAAATAACTCTTCGTATCAGTGAACGAAAAATAATAGCGACCACGACATATTGTTCTAATAGTCTAATCATTAGATTATTATCTTATATTAGATCATTATCTTTTCAATAACTATTAATCTAATAGCGTCCTTTTGACTCGGTCGCTGTCACAATCACAAATAACGATTGACAATAAAACTGAATTTGAACAACAACGAAAAGAAATAGATTATTAATGGATGTATTATTTCAAAATTTAACCCACAAAAAAATAATCAAGACCCCCTTTTGGGTCGAGATCTATAATTTGGAGACCTTTGGTCTAATGGTTTGCAAATGATAAAAAGAAAACTATGACGATGAAGAAGAAGAAAACAAATCACGTTACTAAAGCTGCAGATTTACAAAACTGTTCAACAGTACTGGGCATATTAAAATGTTATCATTGTCCCTATAATAATATTTAATTTGCACGAAAAATAAGACAACACATATTGTGTACTCGTATGGACAATACCACCTCACGATCCTTTGCAATTCCGTCGTTAAATTCAATGACGTGTTTAAAAGTAAGCGCATATGCACTAAACGAGTAGCCCTTGGTGGTTTAGATATCGTCAAATCATTGTAATATTGTGTATAGTATATTATTTCGTTACATCATATACATATAAGTTAGGTTAATACGAGATATTAGGTCGCAGATTCAGAAAAATTGTGATATTTTGTCGATAATATAATTATAATTGTTGTATTATGCAATTACCATTGATTCCAGATTAAAAATTAAAATTGTAAAAATTGATAGGTATGTAAGTAATTAAGCTGACAAACATAGGTATACGTTTAGACTAATATTATACAGAATAATATATATAATTATGATAATGTCGATGATGTGATTCAGGTTTCAGTTGTGTGCAATTATCGTTAGCTTATAAAAATACAAAAAAAAAAATTGTATTTTTTATTAATAATGGATAAACCTTTAATAACGCTCATAGTATCAAAATATACATAGTGGCATGCGTGGGTTAATTGTTATTCGTTTGAATAAAAATAATGTTTTGAATAGAATTGTGTTTATTATTGTATTAGAAATATTATAGAAATAATTTTTAACTCTGTAATATATTGAAGTATATTAATATTTTCACATACGACTTTATTAATCTTTAATTGTTGTATATTAAATAAATAAAAAATAAAAAATAATGTTTTAACATTTGGAGTATAGAAAATTAACAAAATAATTTATAGCGTATTAAAAATTGACTAGAGTAAATAATTGCCCCACGAGCTCCACCAAAGGTAAAAAAAATTAGATGTAAAATAAGCATATAGTAGTATATTATATAGATAATATGCAGTAGTGCCACCGCGTTTGGTTTATATAGAACTTAGAAAGTAAAAAAGAAATTAAAAGTTCTGCAAATTGGCATACGTGGCAAAAAATGAAGTATACTACTTGTATAGGTCAAAAGCGTATATAGCAAGATACAATTGACGGCTACATATTAAAATATTGTATATTTATATATTTTAACGATAAATGTATATTATATAGACGTGTTACAGGCCTCATACACATACCCCCATTTTCATAACATTTTTAACAAGCAGTATTATGTTCCACTGTGCCAATGTTGGTGTTGGAAAGGTGACCTTTAGAGTATATAATATAATACCAACAACGCGCGTATAATACATGGTCGCAACGCTAAAAGGGTTAACGTCCCAAATATAATTATAAAGGATGAAATTTATCTGGGGTTGTGAAAATTACCTTTGCCACAGTATCGGTTTTTGTGAAATTTATCAGTGCACTTCAGCAAAACGTAAAACTGTATAATATATTATATTATAATGTAGGTATAGAATAATTATACAAAAAAAAAATAAAATGACTAAATACGAAAGGTGGTGGTGGGAGCTTTAGCTGACAGAAACCGTGTTATCGGTGAAGTTATATTTTACTGCTTTTGTGTACATGGAAAAACACATTTGACCGTTAAATAAAAAATATACCAAGGTACAAACGAGTTGAATTATTACGAATTTCAAATCAAATATAGTTTAGATTTTCACCTATTGCAATTTAATACAATTTGAGTTTTTTTAAAGTTTTTTTAGTTTTCAGTTAAATCATATGAAAACTTTTTTTTGTTGATTAGTTGTATTTTAAGCAATTGGCTGCTCCATTAAGACAACACAACACTAATCTTGGTGAAAATAATATAGTGTCACGTGTTATTACCGCTATTTGAAATATCATCTGTACCTCATGTGTTAATCTCCGCACCAAAGTCTAAAATATTAACGATTCGAAGTAATAATCACATACATATACATATAGCCTCAATGAATAATATTCAAAACGTCAGTGTCACTCAAACAACATCTGCTGCGTATTCATTGTACGCAGTGATATGTTCGGAGAGATCTATTTACAAAATATAATGACAATAGCTATAGTGGCTTCATGCAACATTTTGACAGTAACAAAAGTTAAGCGAATGGTTTAGAGTTTTGTAAATTCGTTCTAAAACTTGATCCAAACAATACGACGAAACAATACGTTACTCCATAAACTATATTATACATGTAAATTAACATACCATAAATAACGATTATAAAAACATATATAGCAGTTGAAAACTTAATATTTATTTAAATTAGTACGGTATACTTGGTTTATGGGGGGTGGGGCTAACATTATTGTGATGTTTAACTCTTGTAGTTGTGTGATTAGGTACATAAGTACTGTAAAGCGATTAGCATCTATAAAATTGTTGTTAAATAATATGCTACAAGAGTCCATGTTCTGTCATTCTACAAGTACACATGTGTAGGTAACCACGAATAAAGAAACCATATATTAGTAACAAATATTGAAACACAGGTGATTTATATTGTTCTATTTCAACTTGTGAATATAACAAAAATAAACAGTATTGTAAATTTAAATGAAATAATTAAGAGTGTAGTCAATATTTTGACCAAAAAGGCAACAAACTATTGTCAGGTAGAACATTTATTAAAATTACAGAATTTTGTTAAATTATAAAATAGTTTCACTCATCCAAGTAAAAAAACCAAAGACAATAAACATACGTATTATAAGCTACGGAATATATGTGATTTATGTTTTTTTAAATCGTTTTTAAAATAGTGAAAAACATAAACACTTCATCTGGTAAGTATAATATAATATACTAGAAAACAAAGTTATTACTTTCGAATGTATGTATCATATAAAATTAAGTTATCTACGTATTTATATGAGATAAAAATCTTCTGTGTGCATACAATCACAATCTATAAAATATCAGGATTGTATTTAATGTTATAAGTAGTAAAACAAATTAATTCATGAGGAGTCAATTTTTAAGGCGTTTTATTCGATAAAGGCAGTTTTTTTTAACATTTTAAAATTACTAAATCCACTACAAATTATAAGAGTTTTCAACGATTTTGATTTTAAATTACATTTAAAATTTGTAGACATAAGTATAATAATTTGTTCAAATGTTTAATGATGCGTTGTATTAATTCAGTAATAAAATTATGAGTGCACGGCGCGGCGATATGGATAGGCAATTTATGTACACCACTGTCAACGATTCACTTCCCAATATTTTATAAAAATAGATTTTTTAAAATTAAAATTGATATCAAAATAAAATACATGTCGAATAATTTAATTTGTTTATGAATATTTTATGTCTAACACTTACTATGTTCGTTAATTGTATGTGATTAATTTAGGTAAAAGTGAATGAAGCAATTAACAAACAATGCTTTAATTTTTTATGACTATTTCCTTTTTGGCTGTCTGTCATTGATTTCTACGCAATTAGCTTACAAATCCACTAACTGTTCGGTGAATACAAAAGACGAATATTCTAAATGGGATGGACAATCGCAAGGGTATATATGTTTACTATACATAAAACACTAAATTAAATAATTATATTTATATATAAAATGAATTATTATCAATAATACGTAATTACAATTAAATGTTCTTTCAGACTTTCATCAACAGAATACTCAAAATTAAAGCTTTTAAACAATAAATTAGCTTTTTAATAATATACAATTAGCTATAGAGTTCACTTGAAACAAAGTTATTTCGTCCTAAATCATTTTACACGCTGAGAATTGTATTTAAATACAATATAGGTATTTTGTTGTAAACATTTTCATAATTCGTTATATTTTAATTTTTCATTGGACATATGAATTCAAATTATTGTAATGACAATTCATGTTATTATAAACAAACGATGTCGAATGATGGGTACCATTTGTGTGCTAGTTCGTACTTGCAAAACATTAGCATATGCGGGACTTGGGGGAAGCGAATTAAATTTAAATTAGTGTGTCTGGATATAAATTAAAGTAGGTTCTCTTACCCTACAACGCCGATGCCTCGCATTGAAGAAACACAAGGAATGCTTAATACTGCCTACAATATTGTAATGTTATTATTGTTATACATATTAATGCATATACATTTGTAATAATAAATCTACTAACTAGTGTTTTAAACTGATGATGGGAATACTTGACAGGTGAAACAGATGCTCCACCTGTAGATCACGTCGGGAGACATTTATAAACTTTAATGATTATAATAGTTGTAGTAACACACCAACGTTGAAAATTAAATTACGCTTTTGGATTTTCGGGATAACATCGTTTTCATAGAAAACCTATAGTCATAAAAGGCTCTAAGCTATTACCCATGGCAAATGAAGAAAATTCAGAGAAAAAATACTAAAAACTAAATATGATGACTTACAATCAATGTGATATGTGGATTGTGAGCCAAACGTCAGTGTACCATTGACATTTATTGTTTCCAATATTATAAAGAACAAACAGAGAGCGAAAAAGTACTCCAAAATGCCGTTTTAAATTCTTAGTAAAATAGGGATACCAACGTTTTTTTTCGACGAAATGGCGGTGCTATTTTGGCGGACATTCAAATTCAAATTCAAAAAATTTTATTTCTTTGTTTGCAAGATTACGATTTGCGTTTTAAACAGCTTAAAAGCTTTTCTCGATCGGGGGGTTCCATTAAAAGAACAGAGTCCTTCATGAAAATATCTCATATATATTATAGCATAATATTATTATTATATTTTACACCTCATAACTATAAGTGCTACAAATATCGTATTCACAAAATATTATCGAGTACGAAGTCTACCCCCATCTACCCACCTACCAATATAGTATTATTATATAGAGCCGAAAAAAAGTAAAAACATATGCTGTTAGCAGTCCAACCGGAATCGAATTTCGAGAAAGTGTCGATTAAATATACGCATGTATACGGTACAAGTTTCTACCAGCTATAATATTATTATGTACGTAAAACAATCATAACAATAATAATAATAATAATAATACATTCGTTTACACGTGGACGTGTTTTTGCCGCACTTCATTATCTCTCATGGGCGATATCTCCCCGTCCAAACCGCTCGTCCGAATCCCGCTGACTAGACACGCGATAACCCCTCGTCGCCTTACGCGGGCCGAAGGCGATCCGGTACCTCACCGCGCATCGTCCGTGTCGAGTGCTCAGCACAATACGACCCCGTTTTCCAAATCTGTGTGGTGGCAAAGGTCGATTATCATAATGTACGCGCGAACGTCGTCGTACGAATATATATATATATAGGTATAAACCACGCGGTAATGCGTGCGTCGTATAACCTTTTTCCCCCTTCCGACTATAATATTATTATTATATTCTTCAGCCGCCTCTATAAATCGCCAGATCTCTAAAATCTCGCGTGTCGCTGACATCTGATGACTACCGCGTATTTATTATCATTTCTTCGGAAGAATAATAATATTTGAAATCATTTTATTTCATGATTCAATTAAAAACTGGTCGTAGCCCCCCACTACAACTACTACAGCAGTATGAGTACACTCACGCTCGAGACTTACTTTGATTTACTTTATTATACTCGGGATGATCTATTATTTATACACGGCTACACACTAATTTTCTGAGTACATTTTTGTGTTTTTGAACAAGTATCGTTTTATTCGGTTAGATGTGTTTATACCACTACAGCAGTTCTATACGCATTTATAATTTTTTTTT
>PVMI01045355.1:0-10375 GCA_008528875.1 Aulacorthum solani
TATTGCACATGTTTACCACTGTGCGTATAAAACAATATTAGCCATTAATAATAATAATAATATAATATATTTTCTAACCTGGCAGCTGGATCATATTTCTCGTAAATATATATATATATATATATACATAATAAACTACGTGAATTTTCGCTCGGTATTATTGAATAGCCGATAGTTCGAGACCCGAGTGTTTTATTACTGTACGTCGTATAAAATATATATAAAAAAAATATATGTAAAAAACCGGCCAACGAATTTATGAACGATGTTGGGTATATTATATACACATACCACGACCATGCTATTAATCTTGCGCACGTAAGTACCTATATACCTACGTGTACACATATTATATGGGTACGCGTGTATGCACGAATAAGCATGTGTGTGCATATATACGTTATTATATGTGTAGGTATAGTTTGCGAGTGTGTGTGTGTGTGTGTGTGTGTGTGTGTATCGCAACTATACATATATACATCGGTACAATCCGCGTCGCTTGTTACAACCGTATAACGAGGTGTAGGTGAACCGTGTACGTGTTAATAACAATATTATATCATTTATATTATCTCGTACCGTTTAAGTACGTGTATTTTGCCCGCCCCTCCGCCCGCGTGAGCGTCTCTCCACGCCGCTGCTATATGGTGAGAGATATATCTCGCCTTCTTCGCGGTGTCTTTGGTGTTTACACTCCGCGACGTCCGGACCAATATAATGTCTTTCTCTTTCCTCTTTGTGCATTCGTTTCAAACCGTGGGCAATTTCTCCCACCCTCCCCTCGCTGCGTACACGAGTCTCTCTTGATCGATCGTTCGCTATCCGGGCTCTTTAATTTCGGTCCGGTTTTACGCGCGAATCGTGCCACCGTCTGAAACCGCGATAATGGGCTCTGTTCGATCGGCAATATTATACTATAATAATGGGCACGAGTAATGAGTAGATAATAACCGCCGTTCTCAGAGTGTGGTAGAAACTTGTCTCCCGGGTCACTAAAAATCATATGGACTTTCGTCGTCCCAAAGAGAATCCCGACGTTTCTAGAATAAAGTCGTGTGTCCGCATCATAATATACCTATTATAGAGGTTTCGGTCAGAAACTTGGGTACCTCGCCTTAGAGTAGATATCTGATACAGTAATAGCACTATAACCAAAGGAATGAGCGAAAATTATATGGTAATTATAATGCTATAATAATAATATACCTAGTGTGGCTTAGACTTTGAGGCGGTGGATTAGTGGTTAAAGAATATCATAATGCTAGTTGATGGATTGATTTTGAAGACGGATGTTAATTAAAAAACGAATAAACGAATACAACCAATATAGATAGCCATTAATTATAAATACATACTGAACTATACAGTATAATATAAATGCTTAAGTATTAATTATACTTATCAATTAGATCTCGGACCTATGTGCCAAGGTGCCAAACAATTTCGGGCCCTCGCGCCCGGTTTGCAGGAAGACAAAATACTATATTTATAATTTATAGTGATTTTCGTCCTCGAAACCTTTATTATAGTTTCTAAATTACGAATGAATAACCATAAGTTCATAAATTAATTTTTCTAACCACTTAAGTTCCAGCTAAAATATGAGTAGTGAATACATGTTTTTAATAACTACAAGTGATTCGAACATTTCATTTACATGCATAAACGGTAGGCATATTGTACTATATGCTTTTAATACTCATCTTTCTTTCAATGTTTGATTACCTAATGTAAGTTTTAGTTTTGTTTTTCTTTAAATGTCTCACCTTATAATAATTTTATTTGAAAAACGATTTTTAACAGAGGTGAATTAAGACTCCTTTTGCCAAGATTTCAGTAATGTATTATATTTATCGACGACTCTTGATTTTTCCTTATATTTCTTAATAGCAACAACAAGCACTATTGAACTTCAAATTTCATCAGTCAATGTACATTTTTCTAAATAATTTGGGAGCTGAGAACACTCGATATTTTAATATATAAAATCGTCCATTATACTGTAGATAAAGCATATCACAATTTTATACTATACTATAATAACTCTGTTATTTCTTATTATTTAGAAGTTTGATGTTTAGTATTAACTATTTTGGGATGGTTATAGTATGTTACTTGCGAGTTTATATTTTATTTATGGTATCTATACAGGACACAGGTCATGTAGTCTTGCTTCTTTTTTAATTTAAATAAAAATGAACATGAGCGAATCGCGAATGATAGAATTGTTCAATTAGATGTAAGCTCAAATTAACACGAGTTGACCTCATATTAATTTTCGATTGATATTAACAGTTAGCGGTTAAAGTTTAGAATTCCTTCGTGGATCTCAAAATATATTACAAAAGATATATTAAGATACAAAAATAGCCAATTTCTATCTATTGGCTTAAAAATCATCATAATAGGAAATATGAAACTTTAAAATAGATTGAGAATTGGCTATTCGTAAGTAAGCACATATGGCTACTTGATGGCCAAAGAAGAATGCATCTCTTACATGTTTAACTTGTGGAATACAATCAACAATCGAGCGTATTATTTTATTAACTGAATGTGTTATCAATATAATTACTAACAAAATAAAACAATATACAGCCGACCTAGGTACAAGAAATCCTAGCACTGGGACCACAAATCAAAGAATATAGCAACAAAAATTATACTTCTGATTAAAACAAATTGGATTTAAAAATCTGATAAATTATTAATAATGACCATTGTAGAATAAAAACAAATAATATAAATGCTAATAATAATGTAAATACTAAATCGTAAATATCGTTTATAACTACTGTAACTGAAACTTATAAGATAAAAAAAAAAATCATTTACCTATATTTTATCGTGTGGTGTTAATGTGTTAAGCGTGTTCTGAAACGTTCTGCTTCATGTATCTATATAATGTCATTTGTTTGTACCTATATTTATTGTTATTATTTTATGAATTTCATACTGCCACAGTTGCAGTAGGACATAATATAATATATCATACAGTAATTACATTATTCCATGTCCACCAGATCAATAAAGAATAATATTGTTGATATAGTTTACGACGACAGTGCAACGGTTATCTTGTGGTGGTAATAAAATGTTAGTTTAAAAAAAGTCAAATGGGCTCAATCACCGGATATAGCCTCCCACCTCGTGCATAGAAAAAAATCAAAATTGTATATTCTCGATTAAATTTATCTACTCATTGAACATGGATGACATGTCGCCACACATGGAGAACCGATAGTTATAATAAAAAACAAATAAGTATACCTAGTTATTGCTAGATTACTAAAATTGATCGTCCAAAAAACGCTCAATCGTTTTTTTTTTAAATTTTTAATCGGAAGCAATACGATAGTGGTCATAATACATTATTAATAATTATTATTCGACTGTGGAATAAGCCGTTACGAGAATCGAATATTACCGTTATAATATTTTATGCACCGGGAGTGTAGGTGCCCATATATATCTCGGGGCAAATAATATCTATTTGGCATAATCGTGTGTGCATTGTATACAGGGTGGACCGAATCGATTTCCCGTCTGCTCGTTAACTATAAGCAGATAAAAAAACGGCTGTTCACTCTGCCCAGTAAAGTGAGTTTTATAATAGATCAATAACAATATGATATAATATAATATTAAAATGTAGTACTTAATGAGAATCAAAACGTTTTTTTGTTTGTTTCTCTTGCCTCGTCTGAAAGTATATTTATTGAAATGGCAACGAATGCAGAAGTTCCGATCGTAACTGCAGGAGCAATAATAATAATAACCACAATATTATAACTGAATAACAATCTCGATATTTATATACTTTAATATAATAACGAACACGCTACGTCTATATATGAAATATATAATAAGCCTATTTAAATTATTATTTGCAAATTACGATTTACAGCGTCGTTAACGATCATTTTTATTGATTGTTTCACGCGCAGAGAAACATACCTAGGCAGGTTATTATATGGGAACATGTTTGCTGAACGCACAGTGTGGTTAATAAATTATATTGTTCGGTATAAAAGTAACCATACGGCGGCGGCTTCCATCCATAATAATTCGAATAACAAATTAATTCACACGATAGTCATGAATATTAGGTACTACTATTATAATGCTACAATATATATATATGTATATATTTATATATAATATTATAATATGCTACGCACACCTATATAATAGCTATAATAATAATTAATATATCGAGGATGATAATATACCTATAACTTTTGGTGCGACCGTAAATCGAATACGAGTCGATACGATGTAGATGATGTTTGTCCGTAAAGTGCGGTGTTGTTTGTATTTGAACAACTTTAAAAGGCGTTTCGCATAATATTCTGTACAATCACAGTACACTTTAATATATTACACTAACGATATTATTTTGTCTAAATGCCTAATGACAATAGATCAACAATATATTAATCTTATTATTCGTCCGTCGAGTGTGTGTAGTGTACGTTTGTGTGGCACTAAAAACAGCAGTGATCGTGGCGCTTGTAAATATTTCTGACAATATTTCCTGAGACTATCGTGTTTCCGTCGACTTAGTCATATTTTGTAAACCGATCACCGTAATCGTGATAAGCAGATAAGGCATTTGTGCACGACGTCTGATACTGGAAAATCAATTAAGAATAGATTCGACGTTGGTATAAAAAGACTTTTTAGTTGAGGGATTGACATCTGACGCCGTATGATACAACCTGAACTTCAAACCATATTATACCTATATATAGTTATGTTAGTACAACAGCGAAATAACAATCACAGATAAACGTCTGTGAATAAACATGTGGCAAAGATAACTGCAGCGGAAAACTGTAGACGACGACGACATGGCGTCTAAAACTGTCGATGTTTATTGTAATTCAACGTAATCGATTAAATACAGAGCCAATCTAATCCTAACCAAACCTATCTAATCTAACGATAATAATGAGTAGAGATACCTGTTGAAACAAAACTGACTCATTTCTATTGCGGCAGACGAAAATACATAAAGGTGTGGATATAGAACCTGCTCTCGAGCTATATATGATTATGCACGCACAGATAGAGTCAAAGACTCGATATCTGACCAATCAATATAATATCATTATTTAAAAACTAATGGTATTCGTGAAATGGAATAATTATCGAACCGACTGATGAATATTGCTCTAGATTGGCTTTTATCGTATTCGTCTTTATATTATAATATTATGATATTATGATTGACGGTATTCGAATTTCCCTCCATTCCTAACTGCCAGTGTTTTTTCGATTTTCTGGATTTTTCCCTCGTAGCATTTCCCCTCACCACAAATCACAATAAAGATATTTCCGTTCTCTCCCCTCACACCCTCAGAAGAAAATGTAAAATGCTTTATTATTTTAATTTAATTTTAAACTGTAGTGTTTAATATTAAATGTTGTAGGAGTGGCATTAACGATTCCCGCCCGATTAAATCCAGGTTACTTCTCTGAGTTCAACACACTTATGATTTTCAAAAAAATTGAAAGGCCCTTGCTAATTTTCAAAGATAAATTCACAACAATTTTAAAACTCTTGAAAGTGAATATTCCAGTTTGCATTTACCATACCATAAGATTTTAGTTTAAAAATATTTTTATCCATAAATGCATTAATCTGATTATTTATTCATTAACTCTACAATTCTACAACGACTGTTTGTTTAATTTGTGTCTTAGATTTCTATCTTCCAAACATAAGCTTAGAACCCCTTATATGAGTTATATCCCTGACCTCTGTTGTGTCCATCCATCCATTTACTATACTAGAACATAGTTTAGATTATTTGCAGATTTATTTGTTTACTATTGTTCACGGTTCTAAAGTTTTTATTAGGATATTTAATTACGATTGTTGATTTTAAGTATTTAAATACTTATTGTATACTTTTATGAGTATTTAATATAGATTCAAACTATCCAAAATACACTACTAAAATATTAAGGTTACGAAATTATTTTTAAATTGTATTTTTAATAATAGTTTATTGTTTCGTATTAAAATATGTTTAGACACCGGGAGTTATTAGTACGCTCGTAGAGTGAGATCTTATAACATGTTTTATTATATTTCTGTCCTGATTTGTGAATTGATGCAATGATTATAGTTTAGTTTATTATTGTTCTAATATACACTTGCAGATTTTTGCTATATAAGAATGTATTTTGAGACTTCGTTCTGTTTATGAGCGGAGCTGTGTTGAACAATGATTTCTTATTAGCATAATTAAGGCAAACAATTTTGAGCAAAACCCAAGTGTTCTACATATTAGGTGTTATAGACACAAGTACACAATTTGTTCAAATCGTAGTAAGTTTTAATTTTATTATTATCCATGTAATAATTATTTCGAATTTTCATATCCGGAGAAAAAAAATGTCTACAAAAATAAACAGAAAGTGTAGGTATTAATGATTTCTAAGTTTGTATAAAAATTATAGTAGGTACTTAATATTAAGCAAATTTCATTGAATGATTATTTTCATCTCTTTCAATTTCTTTCTCCATATTCAAATTGATATATTTTAGTGTGGCTATATTTGTAAAATAAACTATTATGATGCCATCTTATATTTTGTAGTATTAACTTCATTAGTACACATCATAAAAATGAATAATGATGACAATATCACAAGACATATCAAATATAATATAATAACTAGAGCTCGGATATATATGTATTTATATAACAAAAGTATGTACATAAATATGTGCAAGAAATTCATAATATGTGTTTTTTAAAAAAAAATTAATAATAATAATAAATAACATAATCAAATGTAATAAAAAGAAATATTTATCCAACTATATAATTATTTTAATTACAATTAATAATAACATGCATTTTTAAATTTTCGAATTCAAAAGATCGCCGATTCTGTCGTAAAATTGCTTTATATATCGACTGAAATATCTCTCAACTCAATTGATGTTATTGGACAATATTGTTTGTTGACTAGGTGTATGTAACATATATCGACCGTAGATAAAGTTTAATAATTGGTATTATTTTGGTACTATTTTGTCCTTATATAAACATGGGATATCATCTGCATTGAAAAATACAATCGTATACAATTAATAACTATTAATAAATAATGAACAATAAATGAACAAATTGTCGATATGTAGATAAAAATGGAATTATTGAGAAATATGTAAAAACATGTACTTATGGTAAAATATGTAAAAAATATGTAAAATAAAATATAGTTAATTTCATTGGAAATCCCTTGAAACGAATTTATCACTTACCTAAATTAATTCATCAATTCACAGTAAAAATATGTATTTACATATAAATCCGAGCAATAATTATAACTGATAATATTAAATATTTTAAGTACTATATTATTATGTTGCGTTCACGGCACTAGAGTAGGCAAAATAACAGACAAATTTTAAAATAATATTATCGACAGTCGACTTAAATACTAGCTTAGAACTTTAAACTGAATATTATGAATTTATTATCATCTCTTACAGTGATACGCATCTAGGATTATCTAGGGATCCAAGACCCTTCCTCTCCCGACACTGAATCATAATAAATAATTTATTATTTATATTAATTTTATCTAGAATATAATAATATATAGAAAATTATATTCGAAAATTTTACTGACGTGGAATTTATTTTAATCTTTTGTAGCTTAACTGAGTAACTCAATTAATACAAAATATGACATTCATTTAAAAGTCGTTCATAATTTCATATTCATTAATGTAATTATGGTCAGGAAACCCAAAGCAGCTAAGCGCGACTAGACGACAACAAAGTGCATAGTAAGTATTCTATAATAACTTGATTGATATTTTTTATTCATTCGAATATTTTAGTCATGAGTTATTCTTGCTTATTATTATTAATATTAATTTTTTTTAAGGCATAAAAGTTTCAACCTCTTGGTCATTAGCCTGTGCTTACAATATTTACATTATAGTAGTATACACTTTTCAGTACATATGTAGCTATTGTAGTGATAGACTTGTAATTAGAATAGCACAAATAATACTGGTAGTAATAATAATAATTTAGATTATTTTAATTGAGATGTTACATTTCAATAAAAATATTTTTTATTATTTTGTGTTCAATTCTCAGTGAAATAATGATCTTTACCACTCTGATTGATGTAATTGTGTCATGAAAGATCGTATTCATCTGATAGTTATAATAGTGCTTCGATGATTAAGTAACGAAACGTCAAAATCAGTAGACCAATTTAAAATTAATTTTTATCCTTTTGTTTATGGAGCTGAAGTGGTCTTTTGTCAATGGATTTGATACGTTGAACGTTCGACATAAAATATATATATTACACTATGTATGTGTCCATGCGGGAGGTAAGTCGACGAATCAACCAATTCTGACTCATATAGTCATATTCAACTCTTAGCTGTTCCTTAAACAATACTCGTCTTCATGTCGTTAATGTTAATATGACGTGCGTGATGTTGACTGCAAGGACTCTTGCCCAAATAAAAAATGAATAATAGATTATTAAATGGAAAATATAAATAGTTTTTTTAAAAATGAGGTGTCATGTTTATAGGAGAGAAAATAAAGTAAGGACACACGTAGTGAGCAATAGCAATTAATGCATGCCGTGCGTTCTGTTGTTCTTATATAGATTGGTTTTTTTTTCATTGGTAATTATTAATAACTAATTAATAACGATCATGCCCATGAATCGTAATAAAAACGTTTACTTTTTATAAATATTATGTTTTAAATTATTTTCAAACCGTCAAATTGTAGTGCTTACATAATATTATAATATCTTAATATCTTTTCAAGCTTTCAGACTACCGGAACAAATTTTACGGACGATACCTAGCCCCCCTGTGTATATTATTATTATTTATTATTTGGGTATACGCATGTTATTATATTTCGTAAAGACCATCGGCGTTTTCCGTACACACTTTATAACATAAATATATATATTACATGCATTTGGCTTATAATGGATATAGTAAGCCTCCACTCCAGGGCCCTTTGCCGTCGTCTTCGTCGTCCGCCGCCGTGTCCACATAATATTATTTTGGTTTCGTCACAAGAGCAGTGGAGAGGTTAGGTCTAATATTCGAATTGTTGTAAAATATAACGATGATAAACCGTTTTCGCAATGCTAAACCTGTCTGTGCATAACAAACCTATTTTTTCCAACTGTACCACACATTTCACTGCACGTAGGCATAGGTAAGGTGGTTTTTTTTCCATAGGTATATATTATATTGGCACTCGCAAACAAACGCATTTATCTTGGTTTGCGTAATCGCATCTTCATAACGTACTTATTACAATACAATAATATTATGTATATACATATCGTGCGTATATTATATGCCTACTATTATGTATCCGTTACGCACGTTTATATACGTATAATATAGGAGTAAATGTATATACATATATATATATATAGAGCTAAAGTATTATTATTATTCCTGCAGAGTTCGCCGATCTGTCTACTCTAATACAATATAATAATAATAATAATAATAATATGCTATAGCTAGTGATATATGTACATATAATAGGCCATTTTAACGGATTCGCAACATTTCCGGACAAAAGCGCTCTATATATATATAAATATATAAATATAATAACGTACAGCAGAAATATATATATATATGTGTGTGCGTGTGTAAGCGTGTGTGTACACTGCTAAGCACACAAAAGTCTCGTTGGGTTTTCATCGTGTGCCGACATTTTTTTCCCAAACGTTTCCCCACCCCGTCGAAAGGCCGTCGCCGCTGCACACGCCCTGCAGAGCCAGCAGCGAGGGTCGTCGGACCGAGCACACCCGCCGATTGGCCGACAGCGGACCACCCTCTGGCCCGTCAATTCCTGCAGTCGGCACCCTTCGGAAAATAAAATAAAAAGTCTGGAGGTTTTTATTTATACTTTAAATTTTTTTTCAAATTTTTTTATCCTTTTCACTACCCTCTAGTACACACGCGCACGCTCATCATATACGGCGAGATAAATCGTGTCGTAACTCGATAGCCGATCTACCCATAAATCGTTGCGCGATGATCCATAATATATTATATCTATATATTATTATACTTTAGGGGTATCTCTCCCGTCGGCGTGTTTGCAGTGATTGCTGCGGCCATTCATAGTTTGTTCTAATTATTATAAGTTATATTATATTAAGTTACGGCTTTTGAAAACTATCAAAGTACCCCTGATGCGATTATTCTATATAATCTTTAATATTTTGAGGTTTTTTAATAACAGCTAAAAAAATGTAGTTCACTTCGGATGTCTTATTATAGGTAGTATGATATACTATTAGATAATAATTGTCTTTTGCAAGGGAAATTGAG
>PVMI01045362.1:0-12267 GCA_008528875.1 Aulacorthum solani
TAGGCGGTGGCGGTGACAAGATAGACGACTGGCGTATGTTATTAATTATGTATAGCTACGGTTTAGGGTACGATTTTTTTTTTTTTTGAACGGTGGACGCAAGACACCTGCCGTAACGTCACATCGACTGGGAGAGACACGTCTTTTAATCTGCAAATAGGACCCGCGTATGTTACTATTATTATATTATATATTATCGATCTTGCCCGGTGACGTGTGCGGCGGCTGGAGGGGGGGAAGGACGAGAACACGTATAATACCATAATGCATACCTAGGTTCATAGTTTTGCACGATGTTTATTCCCATCATTCGCAAACGCTGCTGTTCGGTTAATATATTATCATAAACGTGCGCGTGTGTGTTAGTGTGTATGTGTGTGTAAATGTATTGTGCACATGGTATTATATGACGTCATCAATTATGTTTCTTCAACTTTCTGTCCGCTTATAGCTGCCGCATAGAGGTGAGGGTGATGGTGCTTATTTCCCGATCCTAGTACGTTACGGATCGGGAGCAGAGAGAAACCTCTAAGCTTGATGATGAATATATGCTTTTACCGATTCCCAATATGATTCAGCTTGATGGTGAAGTATAATTTTATCTTATTTGGATAAAATATTATAATATGTATCATAGGTTGAATAATTAATTATTCATAATTAATTCATAACTACTATTATTGATAATATAAATAATTGTTTTGTTTTGAAAATGGTTAAATTAAAATTGTGAACCTTCTGCTGATTCTGCTCGTCACAATGTATTTGACGATACCTCCACGATCTAATAATTATTGACTGATTTCTATGTTTGTATCTTCTCATACTTTCAATTTCAATAATAATATGTATTTAAATTTGACCACGCCCATCGCCCATATTGAATATAAATAAATAAATTACCATTATTTCAAACTTACCGATAATAGTGTAATGTTTATATTACATGACATATGTCGACCAATACTTAAATATAATACTAATACAGTACGTTTAACGCGTGAAAGGTTATTCTAAATCAACATGACAAAAACCGAGCATAGGTTTCAATGAACTGATTTCAAGTCTGATTTCAATTCACCGTTAGAATAGAATATGTACACATACAATTTGAGTATAAAGAGTTAGTTTGATTGTTTAAATAAATATACGAGTATAACACTGGTTATATATTATATTTGTAGAATGCAAACATTTTAAAACCATGGAAAAGGAAAAATAATAAACAAACACAAGTAAATCATTCAAAGGAGTCTAGATATAGTATTTCAGTATTTAGGGCACGTATTTTGGAGTGACGAAATACAAAGTTTGATATTATAATATATTATATACACAAACATCAAACGATGGAAGGAAAAAGTGCCAAATAGGGATCTCATAGTTTCAATAATATTTTAGTTTGTTCTGAGACAGTGTTCAATGTGTATAGATAGTCTATTATTACATTTTCTAGGTATAACTTTATATAAGGAATATATTATCTGATTAAATTCTGATTGTTAAGCATATTATTATATTTTTATTTATTTTTTATTTTATTTATTTAAATCACAAGTCATCGAGACCTATTTCAAAATTTTTTTTTATTATTATATTATTTCAATTAATTTTTAACATCATGAAATTACAACCTAATCTATCTAAAAGTTCTCCATTTAATAAGTTGTATTAAATTTTCCAAAAAAATTATATAATTTTCCTATAAATTGTTGTTTTGAATCTACTTAATATCTTCTTCTATGTTTGATTTGTTTTTATTTCGATCTTCATGATCAGATAAAACAATTATTACAGGCATCAAATTTTTTAGCAATATCTGTTTAATATTAAAGGTACTTTTTAGTAGAATTTATTTACTAGATACCTACATTTTTTTATAAAAAAATTTAATAAAATATAGAAGATCAATAATAAGTTGCATGAAACTGTCGTACTATGTTTTGTTTTGAATATCTTGAAATATAGAATAAAAGGTTTGGAAATGAGTGCTGGTTAAATGAAATAATAATACTTTACGAAAAACAATTAATGTTCTAACTTAATTGTTTACGAATTGTGAAAGTCACAACCATGATAAAACAGTTAATTGATATATTTAGAATATTTAATGGCAATGAATTATATATGAATAAACCAATACTCGGTGAGCAACCCTTGCCAAGCGATTGTCCAATTGAAACGGAATTTGGTTAGACAATATGGAATCCACAATAAATAAAGCTGATTTTTTTGTTATTAAAAATACATTTATGTTTCCATTTCTAAAATTGAAATAATCAAAAGTATACATAAGGGGCGGGAAACGTTCTAAACTTTTACAAAACTAATTATTATTATTATTTTATAGTTAACATGCTTATAGTTTTATTTTATTTTGAGGTAAAAAAATATTTAAATCAAAACAAGTTTCATGTAAATTATGCATTGATTTATGGAAATATAAAAGTGATTGAGAACTATTGCATTTAAATATATTATAAAATTTATACTTTAAAAATGAATACAAATATATAATTCAAAATACAGTAAGTAAAACATGGTATAAAATTGAGCTATTATGTAGTTTGAATGTATTACTTGTAGTTATTTTAGAACTAAATAAAAACCTATCCAAAATATAAAATTATTTAAAAATTTATTATATCCACTAAATATTATTACTTAATACTTAACTTGAAAACTTAATAGTTTTGAGATATAAATTCCCCATTTACGGAATTGAGAATATAAAATTATTTATCTACCAGTCATCCTTAGTTTAAACTGTTGATCTAAATTAACCTAGTTGGTAGTTAAGAGAGGTAGAAATACAAAATTTTCAAAGTGTTTTCAAAACAATCTAGTAAACCAACAAAAATTATGGAAAAACAAGCATTTTTACGCAATTCCAATTTTTTATCAAATTAATTTAGTTTTTTTGGTGTCATTAAAAAACTAATCACCGTAGATACTTTAAACTTTCACTGGATTTCATAATACCATTCTCTACACACCATTAAATTCCAATAAATTAAAAAACATTTTGACTTTTTTTAGCTATTTATAGATATAAGAAACATTCAATGTTCATTAGTTTTTTTAAATTATTTTCGATACAGAATTGTTTGCTCGGTCAAAATACTTGAAAAAGTAATACAAGGTTCCTCATAAGTTATTGTGAGTGAAAATTAAAATGAAATTAGAGTAAATCCATTTTATTTTTATGTGCGTTATTAAACTTAGCATTTTTACAACATTAATTTAAATCACGAAACTTTGCAAATTACTTTATTGGAAATTCATACAAAATTAATTTTATATATCAAGGATTTGAAAATATAATATAAGATTTCTAAAATGTTTTTTTCCGGGTATAGTTAACCAAAATGTAAATGTTAATGAAAGTTCTAAGTTTTTTTGAAATTGGACATTCACCCGATTTCTTATCGAATGATTTTATAATATTGTTGTAATTTAATTTAAAATAACCTTAGATACTTTTAATTTTCACAAAATTTCTATTGTATCATTTTCTTAATGATAACATTTTTAAAAATATTTCAACTCATTTTGAATTATTTATAGATATTTTTAATTTTAAATTATTTTTAAAACTTATATCTTTGAACTATTGATCTCTTAATATAATGACTGAAAGATAATATATTTTTTATAGTTTAATATATCACAGATTATTTTATGTTAATTTCTACAAAGTAACTACGTTAACAAATATTGTACTTACATCTTAACTAAAATGTATTCAAATAATATGTCCTAAACATTTTTTAGTTATATTTAAGGTATATCTACTAATAAAAATATATATTTTTGAATTAAAACAAACGTCGCTTTTTTATTAAAAAGTTAATCAATATATCAAATTGTATTGTATATAAATATCTTTAAAAAATATCATAAGTCATATTTTGTATAACTTATTAAATTTTATCCCAAAACCGTAATTTATTTACCAGCGAATTAATTCCACACAGTATCATTTTTTGAATGCGACGATCGGGTGATTCATAATTGTCAACATGTTTAAACGACAAGTTTGACAACATAATATTAATTACAGTACCCTGTTAATACTATGCCCTGCTTTCGTGTGTTTTTAATGGGTTATGGAGTTTAGAAATATAATGTTTAGATACAAATATGCTGATTACCCATGTACGATGTATCTACCTACGGCCTACGATTAAACATTTTAAGAGTCCATATTTAATAATATTATGAATAAAAAACTTCGTTTAAGATAAAATCTACCCACGTGATCACCCATTGATAATTATTAAGTCTGTACGTTATAATATGCATATAGCTTATTTACTAAAGAGTAAAATAGTTTGATTTTAATTATTTCTCGCAATTTTTGATTGTTCTAAAACTTGTTTACGACTAATATCGTCGTCAAGGATATAATATAACAGTTCAATTATGATCTACATAATAGTGCCAGTGCGTTGCTAGTTTGCGACTAATGAAAAACCTCATATTTCTACTAAAAATAAAATATAAATATTAGTTTTTGTGAAAACATGTTGAATATACAATGCAGATACGTTAGTTTCTTATTCATAATATCATGCTATAGGTAGTTATTTGACATTATGCATTTATTTATAAAGTAGATATCTTGCATAGTAGATAGATGATACAATATTTTATGTCACTTCCGAAAAAAATAACCATAGATACATATTCTATTTATGAAAATGTATAATCAGGTTTTTTCAGAGTTCCTTTGGGAAATCACTTATCGTTTTTGAATTTTCAATCCCATTATTTATTTTTGTTTTTTAAGTTATACTTGTTCGTTGGATCAGACAGTAAATAAATACAGTTAAACAATAACAAAAATATTATTTACATTATTATTATACATCAAATCGTAAATATGTTTTAAAAAAACCTCTGATAATCTACTTAAAATACTAAAAACACAACTTTAAATCAGCTTAACATCAAATGATGGCATAGTCGTTTTGAATAATCGTTTAATTATTTTGGTAGAATAATGGTTATTTCATAAATAGTTGCCTAAAAACTTTCGTACTATCATACATTTTGACTTACAAAAACGTGGTCGTTAGAATTTCTCCAAACTTAGTCAGTTTGATTTGTTATACTATGTTCATATGAATAGTGTAATGTTATTATCAGATACAATTAAACTTATTAAGTAGAAAGTATTTTTATGACGATTTTTTAAGGAGATGCTGTTTAGTTTTTAGTGATTTAGTTTTATATGTGATTGAAAATACTGTCGGTTTCGACATTTTTACATATTTTATGAAGAAAAAAAACTTATAAGTAACACATTTTTCATTCAAAATTAAAATTAAACGGGGTTTAACTATACAATTCTTGCCAATGAATAATTTTACTTACTTTTTAATCTCAAGGAACAGATTTTTTATTTTTAAATCGTGACAAAATTAAAAGTTTGTGGATTTCTTTCTCAAAAAAAAAAAAATTAATAATATCTTAGTTGATAAAAATAATTACTAAGAGCAAATCGTAAAAGTCACTCTTCATATTTTTTAATTACTATACTTAGTATTCACGAATAACTAATGTACATTTTATATAAATATTGTTTTTTAAGAACTTAATTTTTAAATAATTTGCATACCATATTTATTATAAAACCTTACATTTATAAATGTCAAAACTTACACGTGAACATTGTAATAATTTCAGACTACAGTTTAATTTATATATATTTTAAAATAATATGAAGTTTTATTGTAATTATATTCGTAATGGAGACTTGCTGAAATTAACATTCAGTATTAGTGTAAAAATATTAGAATTTACAATAATTGATGTGATAAGTAGACAACAAATTGTATATGCATCAAGCGAAACAAAATTTCATACCTAAATGTTATGTAGGTATACCTAATTTATACAATTTATAACCATCTGCAGTGTGCACAATCAGTTAATATTTATTATCAGACATTAAGGGCTTATACTAAACACACATCTACATAGTTGTTAAATGATTACATTCATTATGTTGTATTATTTGAATATATACATACAAACATATTAATATATTATGATTATATAATCTGTTTGAATAGTGTTCTTATTGGAATACGGTGTTACAGAGATTTCATCTAAAATATCTGCATTTTCATAAAATATGTTGAGTGTTTACATAATTAATCCCTCAAAATTATCAATTTACTTTATGAGCTCTTAAAAAAATGTCTTAAATCATTTTTTAATAACAACCTATATTATTGTTTTCATAATCAGAAGTAAGTATAATATTTGTATTTCACATTTTTGTGTGCAATAAATGTTGAATATTGATCAAATAATATTTTTTTATGTAAACTTAAATCAGTGAAGCAAAATATCAACAACATACGTGATAGTTGTTAGTCACCTTCAATCTGAATTACGAATAAAAAAAAAAAAGATTAGGTTGTTTAAATGTTTTATGTATTTTGATATTTTAAATATCAAAATTGTTTAAACTTTTTTTACGATGGTGAAATTTAAAAAAATGTATATTTGAAAAAATCACTCTGTATGATAAAAAAGGGAATTTTGCAAAGATTGAGTGTTAAGAATACTTTAAATACTACCAATAGTTAATATGATGCTTTAATATACATTTTTAATAATTATTTTTTGTTAAAAATGTTAAGTATTATTATAATTTATATTTCATAGATCACTTTATAGTTTATATTATACTAAAGAAATATACTATGCAAATTATAAATCGATTTAAGTGATATCAGATACAGTACGTGTAAGCTCATAAATTCGGTTAGTTGGACTTAAATCTTGTCTTTCTGGCAAAAATCCATAAGTGCACTAATATGTTTGTCATAGTTTTTCTTTATGTTAATAGCTACCACTACTTTTCAGTATTACAGCATAGCAGTCATAACAATAAATTATTAATACTTGAACGTACATGGACATTTGTTAAGTGACTAATATAAGTAAAACAAATAAAACAAAGTAACTCGTTACAGTTATATACATATAATCGTATAAAACTAAATAGAGAGAGTCATTATAAAAATTAAAATATGTAGGACGGAGAGTAAGATTTGGGGACACAAGGATCTTAAAATCCCTAAATTCCACGGTCATTATAATTTGTTTCTAAAATGGTCATGTTATATTTATTGATATTAATTTTATGTTCATAAAACAGTTATAGTCTAAACTCTCCACGAAGAAATGATGCAATACCGCTACACCCGGGTGACTTAAGATTGAAGTGTAAATAAATATATCGAGTGATGATTATTGAAACAACCCACTACAATTAAGATAATACTTATTAACGGTAATACATAAAAACTTAGCCTTGTCATCCCGTGCGACGAACAAGAGCAAAAAAAAAATTAATACCAAAAACGATACACACGTACATAAAGAACGACCAACTTAAAAACGTAAAAACAAAAATAAATACTGATTATAATATAACAATATAAATAAAAGACTATTAAGTAGACTATCTGACAATAATAACCTTATATTTTGACATTCTTCATACATATCCAGAACATATTTGTCGGTAGATAATTAAGAAATGGTAACATTTTGATATATGTATTTTTTTTCTATGGAAAATCACATGGTTAATGGGTATATTTAGTATCATCACAAATAAACACATTAAAAATATTTTAATCTGAAAACGGTTTACTTATTCCTAAATGTTGGAAAAAATTAGTCTGTTTCAATTCACTTAGATTGACGGTACTTGTTTAATCATGTCAAATAAGACTCAATTCATAATGAAAAAAAAAAATGAAACATAATACGTGGTGTATTTAATGTAAAGATAATGAACGGCGTTTCAATTGCACTCGACACTAATGTGATCGTCAGTTTTTGAAATAGGTATTAAGTTTAACAAGGTTGAGATATACACTTTCACTGAAAGGTTTTCTTTGTTTTGAAATAAGAGTTCGGGACGGTACATTATTTAAATGATACAGAAAATTACTGGTTATACCATCAAAACTAATTGAACTTTTTTTACAAAGTCGTAGACAGAAATATTATATCAGAAGTAGAATCAGGAATAGTAGTTATTGTGCAGACAGAATCAGTGGTTGGAAAATAATTTTGAAGTATTCAAATATCCTATGTGATGGCTAATTCCACTCGTTTTATTAATAATGAACCCTGTTGGAGTACGATATTGATTTTTTAATTTATTGAATATTTGTTTGTTTATTGATAAAGTTATTTCTGTTTAGATATGTTTAGTACTTTAAGCAAAATTTGACTTACAGTTCGTTTCTGTGTATTATCAACGTATTCAAACGTCGGTTTCAATAACTCGATCTAACCTGAAACTATCATGTTTACTATAAGCCCCACATAGCCTGGATTTAGTTGTTATTGTGTATCTACATAATATAGTTTCTCACACAGTCAAGCCGATATTTACTATTCCGGATTCCCATGAAAAAAAAATTGTCGTTTTTATTATAATCTGCTTTTTTTTTTTTTTCAAATAATCAACTATTTCTTAACAAATCATACTATATATTACATTTAATGATTATCGATCGACGAAGAAACAAGGTGGTTGATATTTCAGTCATAATATACACCTAATGTGGATTTTAATTAGATAAAAAGTTAAAGACAAAAAAAAAATTTTTTTTTAACTTTTAAATGTACCTTTTCACTTAGTAAATTAATAAAAGTAAACAATGTAAATTATAAAACATTGAATGCCATAGAAATCTTTGGGTATGACATATAATTTATATATATACTATCAGAAATATTATTATTTACAATCTAAATAATACATAAAATTGAAAAAAATATAAAATCTTAGTTAACTATATTAACATAATATAACGTAGATAGAATATAAATTAAAATTATTCCGTATCGAATCCGGTAGCAAACGTTTATATGTATAACAACAAGACGTTAATATATATGTTTGTTTTATTTATACATATTATCTATATAAAAGCAAAATGAGTATACGGACCCATTTGTATATTTAAGAAAAATTAAATACATAATTTAGACATATATTAATTTCTTCCCTAAAATGTATTATTAAACCATACGATGAATTTAAAATGATTAAGTATATTTTGTGTACACTTGCTGTAAAGGTAAGCTAATTCATCCAGTATTTACCTAATACAAAAATAAAAAAAACTGAAAAACTATCAATCTTTTGAATATTTTTAAGTGGAATCTATTAAGGTACCTATTAAAATGTCAATGGTTTTTTTTTTAAGAACGACATCGTTTTATCATGAAAAATAAAATATTAGATATTTATAGTGTATAATATGAGTTGGAATCATTTTTTTCTGTATATTATTAGTGCATGCTGAGATAATTATTCTTAATTATATAATTGTGAATATTTATAGGTACCTACTGAATGGCTATTGGAATCGCTCTATTTGTTGCGTGGTTAAATTTGATTTTTCCAACGATGCTCCTCAGTCTTTTCAAACAATTTCACTATTGTAACCCAACATTTTAAACGTTTATAACACCTTTGTAATAAATTCTACATAATGTCAAACTTTAAAAGATAATATAGATCATACATATTTAAAGTGGCATTCACCAGTAACTTATATTATCGGTGGATTGAAATGACTACAAAATCTCTGGTATCAAATGATTGTCATCGATAACGACGCATTACACTGTATTTATTCTAAGGAACGTATTTCCTCACGTCAGTTTTGATATAATATACAACGTACATAAATATATATTTTAGCCTCTAGATAACCACGGAAAACATAAAGTTAAAAAAAATCATACCATATCGAATGTGAATGAGAATAATAATAATGTGACAATCCGTGAGGAAACAAACCAATAAAAAAGAATCACCACGAGAGACATAGTTGATAATTAAAAAAAAAAAAACAACTTATTTGTAACCATTTTGTCAATACTTTTCTCTGTAATTACTTTAGAGTAAAAGTTAAATGTATTGTTTGTTATATATTAACTCATATTATATTAATACTTTATAATTTAACTTTACTATCACAAATTGTTTTTTTTTATTGATTTGCCCACGTTTGATAATCACTATACAGTATACAAATTAATTGGTTTGATATTTCTGGAAAATAGAAGTATCGAAATTTTATATTTGGTCAAAATTACCTAAATTACTGTATTTATACTTTAAAATATGTGTTGCTTACATTATGACTCTGGCATTTTTTATTTGTCACGGGCAATGCCATGAACCATGCAGGATCAGCTAAAACAGTATAATACAGTACAGGATAATATGCCATAGAGTATTCATAGCACATAAGTTTAATATTATAATATTTTAATTACCTAAAAATTGTTTGTATTACATTTCTAAAAATGTCATTAAATCATATATTTTCAAAATAAATAAAATCAGTGATTTCAGTAAAATTATGGTGTATAATACATACAATATTAAAAAAACAAATTATGTAGGTACTCCTACTGAAAGAATTTCCATAAAATTATAGGTTAACTTATGATTAGATAAAAATTGATCATAATATTCAGTAGGTACCTATCGAGTTTCAGCGAGCGCTTATCATATTTACACCACACAAAAATTACCTTATAAAATATTACCCAGGCTTTTATATTCCTAAGGTTTCTTGAATAAATTATATGTATTTATAGAATAGGTAACTTAAAATTATAATCGATTTCCTCAACGTTGAGATTACGTAGACGGAATCTTAGTTTATCGGTGTAATGATTTAAAGCTATTTCAAAGTGTTAACGATATTTCATTTTTGTGTTATCTGTTTTGTTCTTCGTTTGATATGATGCATTATGTTAGACCACTGCTACACCGGACTTATTTCTCGAGCCTGCCTTTTTTGCCAATACCGGAGTGACTCTACACAGCACTAACCAAAAATAAATGGTATCGACCGTATACAAACCTATACACCACTCCATGTTTGATATGGTTGTATGCATAATGACATGATCTATTTGTAGTAATGTTATACTTATAATTTATAAAACATACGGTCCTACAGAACATACAGTGCATGCAATTCTATTACATATATTTTCTAGTTTATAACATTTTTGTAAGTTCTGTATCAAAAATTACCTAGTTGCATTTGGTTATCATTTTTAGGAATCTCTCGAAAATTAAATTTTTAACATTCAAAATCACTTAATGAACGGTTTTAGTGTTATTGCCCCGAGAGGAAAGGGGCGGGTTATTGGCATTGATGGTAGTAGTGGTGCAGTTGAAGGGGATTGGCGAGAATGACCAGTGGTGGGTAACTACGACGACTTCTCGAGTCCCGAGCCTGTTTGCTGGACATTTTAAACTACGGCTGCGTCGACGGCAATAAACCGTCGAGAACACAAGTCCCCCGTACCGGAGTGCCAGCGGTGGATTCACTAAAACCATTTTGAGAATTTCGTAGCCCTCAGCTCACTCAGCTCCCCCGCTCTTTCCATATCGTTACTTCATCAGCTTTCTCTCACATTTTTATTAACTTGAACTGCAAACAGCATATAAACGTTTCGCACGCCCGTCTGGGCCACCGTTAAAACCGATAATATCGCTAAATCGTAAAAACTTCATTTTTACGACCGCGAACGCGCATAGTGACGTTATAGAGATTTTCGGTATATGTGTGTAATAATATAATAAGACCATCATTGGCGATATGTGTATAGCGTGTATATAAATATAACATAATATATATGGTAGTCTGCTGTGTTTGGCGCCTACAATTCGCACCGGAAACTCCGCGGAAGCCTCACTGCATGTCGCCGTTTCCGTATTTTATCTGAACTCGTTGTCCACAAAACCACGCCCTGTATATATTTATACATATGTTTATAGTTACATATTATTATTATACTTAATACATACGTAATACTATACTATAGAAATCGAACTTTTACTCATTCATTTCAGATCTCAGCCCTCGACCATTCGAGATTTCTTAACTTGTTTCTTTTTCGACATTTCCAGTAGGTCGAAATTTCAATTTTTTCCCCGTATTTTAGCTCAAATCAAATCCATTGGATAATTGAATTAACGAATAATCGCTACTACGTCATTCAGTTCTGATGTTTTCGTTTCAAAATAAATTAAATCGGGTTTTTATAATACCATGCTTTTTTCAACGTAAAATTTTTTTAATAATTTAAAATAATTGGTAATAACAAACGAAATTAATGTTATATACTGTTTTATACAGATAATAATATCATGAGATACCTAATTACTTATTAATAAATGCACTTTATCAA
>PVMI01045367.1:8878-18996 GCA_008528875.1 Aulacorthum solani
GTATGTGTGTGTGCATCCGACTTTCTACTGCGTCTATTTCGGGGTGACGTCCCGACTTTGTTGTGCAGCTGCAGGTTTTATTCCGACGTTCATTTTTATTATTAATTTGGTTTTTTTTGTTCTTATCCTACAAACGTGTACATGGACCCAGAGAATCGCAATGGCCTCGGTGCTCAGAATAATGATAAAAAGAGAAGAAGTATATTATGCAACGTTACATGCAAATAAGTTCTAAGACATTGGAAATATGTTTTATTCTCCTGCGGGATGTACGATTGTTATACAATATTTTAACTTTATTAGGTAGTTCAATATATTACAAAATATAATATTCAGGGGTTGTGGTAATATCCATACGATAAATATTTTATATAATTTTTTAAGTTGCGTAATCGTACGTTTTTCATGTATCGACCATATACCTACCTAATGAGGACACATCTCATCTTTTACGACATAATATAGTATAACATGCAGATTTTATATTTGTGATATACCAAAGAAGGTGCTAACAGTTCTCCGTCGTATTGCCAGATTATTAATATACATATTATATCCACAAGCAATACATCAAAATATATATAATTTTTTTACAATCAAACTGTTGTCATACGACGACTTATCATGATGATGATTAATGAAAACATTGATTAATAGTGCAGGTGTACCTACGTCGAATCTGCACTTCCACGTAACAATATAATATTATATGATCATAATTGGCCAGGAAATTATGTAAAAATCACTACAAGTGACTTGGTGGTAAAATATGTGGCTATTATAATATTATTTATTATCAAACTTTCGACGTGAATACATGACACTGTGAAATATAAAACCCCAGAAACGATGTACCAAAAATACTCGTATTATGTATAAAGACAGGTTCACCACTACTGTATCTGTCACGTAGTGTCGTGTCCATAAGTTGAACTCAACCCAACTCAAAAATGTAGCGGTTGATCATGGTTAGTGATCTATACCTGGCCAATCAGAATACGGTAAATGCCACGCAACGCGACAGATGACGTAGCTATGATCCCGGTTTAATACTAACACATGGCCAGTGATCGCAGTGTAATTAAAACGTCGGTTCAATAAAAAAATAAAACGCAATCATTATATGACAACCTACGCGTATAATATAACAACAACAATAATATTATAATGTAACATAATACAACATTATATTGTTATTTTTATTACTCAATGTCGAGTATACAGTGCGTGTGATCGGGACAATCGACAGCCGTGCGAGTAGAAAAACGACAAGTTTATTATTATTATTATTTTATTATATTGTTATTATGTATTATTATAAGGGCACGCTACCGTCGCCACTGCGACGAAGTGACAAACTCAAGGCCGCCTCTCCACTCGCGCTCCTTCCTCCCGCTCGTCTTATATATTGCCGTCCTCGCAAGTGGCAGCCTCGCCCACCCCGCGCGGAAATCGCCCTTTCCATCTTCCGCTCTTCCAAGCACACACACCCGCACACCCGCGCAGTTGTTTTATTCGTATTACTGTGCGCGTACTCGGTCGTCGATCTCTCTCTGTTTTTCGCCGCCGTGCCAACGTTAACAATAACACTCGACTGGAATTGGCTATACGCTCCTGTTATAAATATATGTATACATATATACGGTAAGTACACTTGTCCCATCTGTCGAACGGCAATCTCGATGTCTCACTTCGTTTTCGACCTCTCTCCACCCCTCTCCAACGGGGTCCCACTCACCCACTGCACTCACTCGCACTCCATGTTCTCGTTTTACCGCTGTGGTAACAAAACAATATATCGGTTTTCACGCGCTGTACCTATCGGTTATTTTTCATTTTGTCCCTCTCCTACTGTAGCTTAACTACTAGTACTTCAAGTCTCCATTCTCTCGTTTGCTAGCTGTCTCTTCGCCGCTCTTGATTCTGGCACTGTCGTCTTTGAATTTTGGTGTTAATTAATAATGCGACGTACGAACATTATGAAAATAACGAGAAAATCGTATACAGCAGTAATAATAATATTGTCGTACACGAGTATCATCGATCGACTCAAAACTCGCCGAAGACGAGTTAAACAAAAGCATCAGCTTGATTATAATATTATATTAACGCCAAGTACCTACCGCGTATACATTATATAATATAGTCATCATCGTTTTATACGAAATAACAGAATCGCATCAAGTGGATTATTTATAGACCCCATATGTCGAGAATGTGTTGACTCTCCACGTTTTGTCAGTTTCGTGGAGTTTTAGATTACAAAATACAATATAACGGTAGTGACAAAAAAAAACACAATATATTTTGCATGACTATACAACAGCAGGCATATAATAATATAGGTATATATTCTGCGCCCTCGGTCGGTAAACAATCGACTTTGTACTACATTGTGTAAACATTGTACAATAATATAATATTATTTAGGTAATTTTCTGAGTGTACGCATATTATAAATACGTTAACGCTAAAAATCTCCAAACTTTTTGTACCGCAATGGTGGTGTGAAAATTACTGCTGTGGTTTTTTTTATGTGATGTTTTCTTAAACAGCCTGGTCCAAATTCCGATGAAATAACAACATAAAACAAATATATGTTTCTTCCTACGCGTAAATGTAGGTGTAGATTATATATTATTACATTATTTTGTAGAGGGATTTTTTTTTTTTTGTAAAAAGTATAGTTGGTCTGCTCTTCACGCACTATTAATACTATATTATTACAAGGGTTAGGAGCAAGTCAGGGTGGAAATAAAAATAGAGCACCCGAGAGCAGGATGAATGGTGGGGTAGTAGGAAGCGAGAAGAGAAGAGAGAGAGAGAGAGAGAGAGAGAGAGAGAGTGAGAGAGATGTGGAATTGATAATAAATATAAAAAAAAACTAAAAAAACACGGACACGAACGGCGACCGCCGTGTGACGTTTTACCCAGGGTTCATGTATATATACATATTGTAGTCCCAGTGAATGGCGTGAAACTATATATACATTGTGCTAAACATCCCTCGGGAGCTCTGACCCAATCGCGTTAATTATTAGCGCTCGGGTCTTTATCGCACAGGGGATTTGACTACGTCGAGGGCCATACACGAGCAGCCGGAGGGACGTGTGTTATATGTATATATCATAATATCCATAATCATCATGACTACGATTATACATCTAGCGTGTGAGTATTTCACTATACACTATACCTATGTTTTATTTACATATCTGTGCGTGCGTGAGTGTTTGTTTATTTCCTTCGTAACACATGCACAGCTGATGGGCGTCGTAAAATCAAAAAATTCAGCTCACTAATTTTACTTCACACGGGCAACGATCTACCTGATGCTATATCGTTTACACATGATATTCCGTTTATCAATATTATGGAGTGATTTGAAAATGTTTGAAGAATTTTTTAGATTGCGTTCTGTTTTTGACATACCTTTTTAATAATTGTGACATTTTTTAAATTTAAATTAAAACTATATTTATTTGATATTTATCTAGAAAATCCTGAAAATGTATTTATATCTTCATCTTAATGCTCATCCATTTTAGCTCAGTTATATTAATTGTCTTTTTCTAGGTAGGTTTTTTATTATCTGGTTGGTCTAGTAGTTGGTACCACAATGTTTAAGAGATATTGGACATTATATAAATGATTACTAGCGCATATGATCATGCTTTTAAAGAATACAACAAGCATGACCCCCACATTGGTTTTTGCATAATTTTCCTGAGATGAAAAATATTATTCAAATGTATTCATGCACATGTAATCCCGTTCTTTACAAAAAACCACCTCTACCTATTATATATAGTAACTATACACTATAATATTATACACCCTCAACAAAATGTTTTCAGTAAAAAAAAAACAAAACTATACAATTGCAATTTAGCATAATATATCTCGCCCAAGCTTATCGGTTGTATAATAATAATATGATTCGACGCATGATGGTGTTACATAAATGCACGCACACTGAATATAAATATGTCACATAATACAAAACTATATTATGTGCATGAAATACATACATGTGTATGAATGAACACGGCAGGATGCCGAAGATTTGTCGTAATGCCTTGCAGTGCCGGCCCTCAAACAAACGTACGTCTCCGATTACACATTTGGGTCGACATCATATTATTATTGCATATATTATTATTTCACTCGAAAAGTAAAAACGAATATTGTTAGGTTGCAGCGACGGTGGTTTAATGATATACATTATAAATTATAATAATATGTAATACATTATATTCATATTTTAATACACAAGTATGTATGATCGAATAACACGCAGCTATATGGTGTGCCTCGAGAGCATTTTATTGTATTATTTTTTCGTTTATATCTTGTATAGTTATACATACATATAATATAATATATATAGATACCTATATTTCATTTCTCATATCTATGTACACAATATGTAACAGTCGAAGTAAGAAAATTAGAATCTTATAAAATACCTAATAGTGGGTAATAAGTACCTACATCGACATTATCAGAATATAATATAGTCCGGGCAATTTATACAATAATCAAAATCTTAATGTGCATAGTTATAATTTAATGTATTAATGTCTATGTATTTAAAGATAAGTAATAAACCAAAAATTTAAACATTGATAAACGAACGATTTTTATATATTTTAATTATTATTTATTAACAGAGTCGAGAGTAATCAACTTAACTTCAAGTATAACCTTAACCAATTTTTCATTAAACTTATAATATTTAATTGTAGTAGGTACTTTCAGTTATAGGTATTAATGTGCTAACCTTACACGATCATCATAAAAGTAATAAACGAATAGATGTATGCACCAAATTAGATAAGTATGTATACAATATGCAGGTAATTAGGATGAAAGTGAAAAGCATTGGAAATTACAGCCTTGGAAATTTGGAAATCACATAAATATAGATATAATATGAATATTGTATCAAATGTATTCACAATTGTTATTAACTTGATAGTTGATAATGATGCATCAGGAAATATACGATCACCACTATATACCCGTATATGTAGTACAATATTACGGCATTACCCACAATAATTACTAATTAGGCACCTAATAAACTTAAATAGGAAATTAAACACGAATTGTAGTTTCAACTTTCAATAGTTTCATACTTCCTAAAAATGTATGGATTGCACAATTTTCTACATTGCGCCAAAAACGTATTTAGAGTTTTGACGCCCTGGATAAAGCTATGATGGCGCCCTATATTAAACCTTTAACAAAATGATTCATCGGCATATAATTAGATGCAAAAAGCTTGATTTTCGATCTTAACATTTGATACATGGGTCATGTCAATTCTTCAGGTTTCTTCATCATACAATAATTAGTTAATTTATGAACATAAATATTATAAACATTAAGAAATAATAAAAAGTGAATTTTTTTAATTTTAAATATTTAATTTTTTTGAAGCCATGACTCTTAGTTTTATTATTTTTAATAGGCTAGGTTTTTATAATATTAAAAAGATTATCAAATTGCCTTAGTGGAAGTCCAAAACAGTAAATATAATACAATGTACCTACTGTACCTAGTACCTATCAACAGCTATTATATATAGTACACACAACCATACGCTACAACAATACTAAAAATTCAATTTAAGAATAATTATACTAAAATAATTTCATTTTTTTGAAATTTGTATAATAGAGGTACCTCTATCTTAGGTAAATCAGTATTAAATCTGTTTGAGTTATTAACAAAAATCTTTTTTAAATTATTATTAAAATATAAAATAACACGGTAGGATAGTAATATAATATTCTGGTGTGCTCTAAATCCCCAAAACATTTCGCCACTATAAATACGTTCTCGCATTGCCCCGGGAAATTTGTCCGTGACATTTGTACTTCATACTCGTTCGTTGATCGTAATCAATTTTTTACCACACCGCAAGATTTTTGGAACAGGACACCCGTCCGGCCATAATATCATAGCCTTATTGTATAATGTATACACTGCGCTCAAATGAGACGATAACCAGATTTCATCCCTCTCTCCCCATCCCACCGCGGGTCTTAAATTCGGGGCCCGTGTATGATAATGACGCTCGCATTGTTCGCGGTACGCAAAATTAAATCTAATAATAATATGAGAGCGTAAGTGACGCTGCCGCCGCCGCCCTCGAGGCGAAACGGATATAATATTATAAACNNCGACTACCCGGAACACGCAAGTCACCGGTGCCAACATAGTATGCACGACCATCAGACCGGGGATCCATCGCATAATCTCGTTATAGAATGCGCTCACCCTGTATATAATACGCGTAAAGTACAATGATTCATGGGTCATACAGTATTATTATTATTATTATTAGTATTATTATTATTATTATTATTATGATGTACACACGCAACGAGCACCCGCTTGCACGTGTCAAACGACGACCGGCACACTCCGACTATATTACAAAATATCACCATTCGTATAATTATTAATTATTATTATTATTATTTAATACTAGGTACCTATTATTATACAGTCTCGGTTCGTTATTACTATATTCGAACGTTACGGCGCAGCCGACGACGAGATAATTGTAATATTATTTTGACAAGGTTCAGTCGTCCGCTGCTGCTGCAGCAGGTGCATCAAATGTTTTGTGCACGCGGACCCCGCTATAAATTCCTTATTTAGGTACTATAATATAGTATATATAGAATATTATTCTGGTTTTAATGCGGTCAATTATTATTAATGTAATAATAACCGTCCACGTATATTATGCGCACACTAAACGAAATCTAACGACTGATTCATGATTGGAAATATCTAGCAAAAACATTAAATTTATCTTAAAGATTCCGACGTTTATATTTATAATACAATTATATTAAAACGATTAAATTAATTGTATACTGATTCAAAACATAATACAATTTGAAGTGTGCAATGCTGTTGTTGCAATTTATTTCTAAATTATAGTGTAATCCTAGATCTAAATATTATTGTCTCATCCAAATAGTATATTATGACGTCTGGTGATGATCATCGGTCAATACCTGAAGTCTGCAGCACCGTTTCCGGTACATTTAAGTGCACTTTTCGAGTTGGTGTGACGGTCAATCGTTTGGTATTTTTTTTTTTGTTGAGATTTTCATTTACTTGAGTATTAACTTTCATTGATTCTTTGTATTGATATTTTGGCACTACAACATTATTTATTAAATCACCTATAGTGGAAGAGACGTTGTCAGCTCTATTACCTATTAGGGAAATATATGACCATCGTAGATATCTACACGATGACAAAATTGAATCCTCCTATTCTTCGGAAAATTATTGCAAGCTACCTATAGTTACAATTTAACCATCTAGTTACGCATTACGCATTTATAGGTATAAATGTAAATGTATACTCCGACTATTAAATAAAAAACACATATAAAATAGTTAATACGGTATAATAAAATCTAGTTTATTCTGGCTTGAATTTAATTACTTACCTCAGAAAATGAGAAAGTCTACCTGCTAGTATACTTTGCTTTGTAGAGAAAACAGACCATGATGGATTGAATACAGCGCATGGAATTGTTGTATTTTGGTTTAAGTATGTACAATACGTATAACCTCATGAGAAAATTGGTTTACATCCACTTCGTACAAATTGAACGAAAAAACGTAGACGATACAGATTTTATTCTGTCAATTGGGTTTTTGTAGAAACCAACAAGTCGTTGTGAAAATCGGGCAGACGGCACGAATTTCGTCAATTATTTTTCTGGAACAAGAGTTACGGGTCCATACAACCATGCTAAAAACATGCTCTGTGGTATACTGTTTAACTTTTTTTTATTAAAACTGCCTGACAATTTGATATTAAGTGGTCCCAGATTTTCAGATTTAAGCCCGTTACTGAAATATTAATGATTTAGTTTTTAATGTGTGTATTGTTATTCTAGGTGTAATGTGAAACTATCAGATATTTAATATAGTATTATACATTTTAGTAATCCGCATCTGTAGCCGCATGCGATTTATGGATACTGGCAGTTATACACACTATTTCACTGTGGTTGGGTGCTACCAACAGGAGGACGCTTATTACGAATTTATATTTTTTCTTCATTTCCTTAGTGCAATACGCATTGTATATTATATATATAATACGTATAAGTCGCGGGTCCTGCGGTTTCGGTTAAGCCATTTATACCGCCACACACGTACGCATACACCCATCGGGATGTCACACCGAATAATATTAACACCGTATAATATACCCTTTGACAAACATCGACGAAAACAACTCACTGTAAGCCAATAGTGCGCGTACATATTTTGTTTTGTGTCAAACGTGACGCCCGGGACCCACCGCACCCACACAGTCGACGGAATCCGTTTATAAAGCAGCGGACCACGCGAAACGGTGTCGAATTACTTACATATATAATATTAATGATACAACGTACACACATATATTCCCATAATATAACATACACCACGCTGCTATTATAATACAGCGGCAAGCTCATTAACGCGACAGTCCGTTTTGTGAGGCCACGAAAATCGCGTTAGAATAATATTAATATATTAGGTATATATACTTACAGTTCTTATGTACACACTATTACAATGTACGATTGCAGTCACGAACTGCAGCGCACATCCACCTCGCACCATAACATTATATTATGATGACGTGTGTGCCACACAACTGCAGCTTTAGGCTTTTGGTGTAACGACGACGATAAAAATGTTGTGCAGCGATATGACGTTTAAGTATTATTATACGTTATATATATTACTCGTATATATATGTATACATAGACTTCGGAGAGAATACCGAAACGATATTCCGTGTGCTGCTGCTGTTGCTGCAGGGACGACGACCGGTGCACCCTAAATAGTGGTGCCGAGCTGAGCAATTCGCGGAGCCTCGCGTCGGGGGAATTGGCAGCGGAGAAAAAATTTGTTCCATTGTCGACCACCCGGCGACCCTATGTCCTCGCTATCCGTGATATTAGCTTTATTGCCCTCTTCTCGCGTGCAGCACTCTGTCGTATAATATTCGTACACAATACATGAGTATATATATATATATATGCTATATGTATATATTCGCAGATAACAATAATCGTATAGATGGATAATAATAATAATACCTCGCCCAAGACGTATTACATACATAATATACATATACATATTACATATACATATGCATGTATATATTTATATATATAATACGATGAGAGCGTTAAGTGCCGGTCTGGAATGACTTCGTATCTGCAGGCGCAGTGGTGGCCGTGCGTGTGCGCGTGCGACGACGACTTTTATTGGAACACATAAATCATAATAAACGCCGCTCGCGCGTCGGTGGTGGTTTAATAGTTTAATTTGACTATACATCTTCCTATATATGATATATAATAATATGTATATATATATGTATATATACATATCCTTCACAGTGTTTGAGGGGTTCGATCAAATCTCCAAAGTCTGAGCGTGTATTATATATACTCAGCCTCTGCAGTACAAGCGCAGCGTACGTCTGCCAAATCGCACACGTCACATTATGATATACAGTATAATAATTCTATTATAATAAGCACGTGTGTATGCATACATCTATGATAAGTTAATAACGTGGTCCTGGAACCCCTCGAGTAGCATGGATTCTGCACCGTATACCTAAATATGTATATTTAGTACACTCGTATTATATATTATAAATATTTATTTATTGAAAATACATACGCGGGCTTAGTACAGAACACAATATAATAACGTACTATAGGTAATATGCAAAGTATGTATCATATAGGTATATTTGAGTTTTTTCTACCCCCTGTAATATATATATATATATATATATAAGGTTGTTAACTTCAATCGACTTAATTAAGATCACTTATTTGTACACCTGCTGGTGTACACCGATATGATTATTATACTCAACTTAACTGTGCTAGAACTATACTCATGGTGTTTCGTAACCGCCTAATCCTCTATAGTCTATTTAGACTCCAACTGTTTCCTAATGTATATTTATTATTGTAAGGTAGTCCCAGTATTTTGTCACATCGCATAAAAAATACTCATATACCTACGTATGTTTATATGGTGTTTATTACACAATT
>PVMI01045382.1:1197-18078 GCA_008528875.1 Aulacorthum solani
TATTTTAATGGAAACTTTTTTGATTATGTAATATAACATAGGTATTCATTTCACGAATAACGGTAGAATATTATCAAACAGATTGTATTTATTTATTTTAATGCATTTTTTAAATTTTGTGATTTTGGTTGAATATTAAATTTGTATTACTGTTCATTTAATAATAAATTTACAGGTATATATAATATTATATCTAATATATTTTGTGTCTAATATTGAAATTACTTTTATAAATTTTCATACTCTAGTTATTTAATGTACATTCCATAATACAATTTATTTTTGTTCTGTAGGAAGGTATATACTTAAAACTAAAAGCCTTGTAATCAGGTTATGATATACATTCAAAAGATGACTACTCTTAGTATAATAATAATTTTTAATATATGAGTGGTGTATATAATTTTCTTATTGCAAACATACATTTATACAGTCCGTTCTAATCAAACTAACGGACATGCAAGTGTGGTTTGAACAGTCTTACGTACAACTCATTCAAAATACATTAACTCTCTATTTTAAAACATCACTTTCATTTTTATTTGACCTTAATATAGACCAAAACTCCTGTGAAATGATCTTAAATCAAAATTACTGTCGATTTTATTCACCAATAGAGTTATGTGAAGTTAACATAAAACAAACAGATTAGAGTTACAGAATATTGTAGAAAAAGATACAAAACATTTTAATCTAGATGCAATGGAGTTATATTAGAAGTTGTATTTTGAAAATAATTATTAAATTAAAATATTCATTGAAAAATCATAATTTTTGTTAATTAAAAAAACGGAAAACTAAAATCTACTAAACATAAAATAAATAATATATCCTGAAATTAATATCGCCTTTAGTTAGCCATAAAAATAATGACTTAATTATAAGTGTAGTTTAAAGCCTAAGTAGGTATAACAATTAATTTTTATCATTTGTTTAAAGGTAATTATGATATGAATTGATTATTTTATTGCAGTAATCGATATGTACCTAGTAAAAATATTATACAACTTTATTAATAAAGATCACTCATTAAATTTAAAATAAAAATATAAACTACCTATTAATAATATAAAATAATAATTTATTAAATATTTTAAGTTTAAACAAATTATTAAGTACAATAATGATAATATTGTTTGCAAAAATAGTTTTTATGTTAAGGCAATTAATTTATCTCAATACAATTGGATAAGTAAATTTATAAATATAATTTGATTTTTCGATGATGTGTCAACTGTCGGTGTATTTTTATTAAAAAGTTTAAAAAATAAATCTCTCAATTTAACAATATACGCATAGATTATAAATAAATCAATTAATCAATTGAAATGATATAAAATATATACTGACAATCAACTATAGAATATATATAGTATTATATTTTAAATATATTTTAATCATTCCCGTAATCTGCAATAACAATATTTGTAAAATTGATATGGATATTTAAAAAAAATATTTGTCATTTTTAAATCATAATTAATTACGTTGTCGGCGTACATGTTGAGTACCTATACTGTTTAGAGATTGAGTAGTACATTTTTCACGGAAACTTTAATCACTTATTTTTATAGGCTGTAAAAGAAATAGAACTTGACTATCTGATCGAAATGAAACTCTATTATCGATATTATTATTTATGGTCCAAAACATATTTTGAGAACATACTTTTTACATTTTCTTTGTAAATGTATAGTATACATTATAAATAATACATTTCGGTGTTATTAAACAGAATATAAAAACAAAAACGGTTTTGGAAGAATACGTGAGTGGATTATGCAACTATTTAAAACAAAATAAGTAAATAAATATCTCGATACGTCATCAGATCAGATTAGACTTGTGTACACGTTGAAACGGAAGTGCGGAGGTTATTTATACATTTTTCAAAATTTAAAGTGTAAGTTCATCTAACTTCCTATTATAAAGACATTTCATTGTTTTCAAATTATCCAATATAATCACGATTAATGATGAAACGTATAAACCTATTATTCACGCGTTTTTAATAAGATTTGTTTTTTGTTCAGACACAAAAGAGCGTTTAAAACGCTTACCCATAAACTGTTTGCTGAAAAAGTTGATAGATTTTTTTTTTAACATTAATAATAAATTATTGAAGTGAGCTATTGTTTCAGAAAAATATATTTTTAAAATAAATACAGTAGGTTGTTGTCATATTATTACCATTCTATGTGAAATAATAGTACTTTATGCGTACAATTTATTCAATTAAAAAAGAAAAATGTAATTAAAATTGATACTAAATAGTAATAGGCATAAACCTCATATGCATATGGATGTTCTTAGTACCTATACATAATAATAAACAGTCCTATTCATACAAATTTTTGTTATAGAAACCACAATAATACAATTTAAATTTAAATTCATCTTTTTTATTAATTCAATCTCTATGTTTTAAAATGCCTCTCCTAATAAAAAAGTATTGACAATCAAGCTGGTTTTCATAAAATAATTAAATGGATGGTTGTACAAAGTGGTTAATATACCATTAATAGTAGGTTATATACATATAAATAACTATGGAATGATAAAAAGTAGCAATTGTAAATAAATTCTGAAAACATAATAAAAAAGGATGTTATTTTGATGTAGGTATATAGTTTGTTTCGAGTGTACATCACCATTGAGTTCACTCTAATAGATGTGTTAAATTTGAGTTTAATGTTAAATTCATTGCAAACGAATAAAGATTCTGTGGAGTCGGTGTGTAGGTTATGTTGGGTTAGCTTATATCTATTTTTCTATTAGTTGTGTACGGTTAGTCCATCAAATCCACTTTTACCGAAAACTTAGCATTATATATTATCTTATTAATTATTATAATATAATATCATGTACTATTTTTATTAACTCGTAAGTCAATAATAACTGACATGTACCACTTAATGGTGTAAATAGCTTCATAGTACAAATAGCTTAAAATTTGTCTAAATATTTTGGAAATCACAAAATCACATTGTTCATAAAAAAAATTATATTAAAAGAATAATGAAATGTTTTGAGTTTCAACTTTTAATTGAATAATAATACAAATTCTCAACTAAATTAATTTTAGTTTAAATTCTTTCGTTTGAATATATTTAAAATTTCATAAAACAATTAATTAAAAATGTAGGTATATAGCATATTAATATATATATTTTGGCATTTTGACATTTTGAAATTATTATTGCAAGACAAACGTATAAGGAAACTTTTGTTAAATATTCAAGATTAAAACTTTGATGAATTTTTTCAGTTACAAAATAATTTGGAAAAGTTCTTGCTTTTTTTTCGTACATTGTCATTGATTTTTTGATTACAGAAAAAATTTTAAGGTTGTTTTTTTCAAAAATAGGTTTCTCGTTAAATGTTTTGTTTCCTCAAAATTAATTTTTAGTTTCCAGTGTTTCTAGTGTTTCTACTGATCATTCTGAAAAGTAGTGAACATTTTTATAACATGACGGCGTTCAGAGTATGCAATTATCCTACATATTATATGTTCACCGTATCAATAATTGAATATAATACTGCAGGTTAAAAATCCAACGTGATTACCGTTTACAACAAAAAAACGGATTTAATAATGAATGTCATACAGAAAGTTAGATAACTTAAAAAAATTTACAATTTTGATTTAGATACAATTTCAGATAAATTATTTACAGTATAATTTATAGTTGATCAGGGGTGTCCTCATTTGAAAAAAACGGAAGTTTATATATCTACAGGACACTCCTTAAGACCATGTTTTTAAATTCTTAATTTTTTTTTGTACAGTATATTTAAAAATTAAAAAGCAGATTTTGAATAACTGAATTATTGAAGAAAAGAAAGAGGTGAGCATGTTTGGTGAATCATTCTGTATACATTATGTAGGTATACTATGCAGCAGTCCTTGATGTAACATCGAAGCCTAAATGGCTAACGTTATGTTCATCTATTACTATTAAACTACAACAAGGGTCTTTCAATGTTACATCTAATCCTAAGTAAACAATGTATAATATAAATAAAAATGCTTACTATTAATAATACATAATAAACACATACTATGCTCTCAACTCAGTGACTCCTATTTTAGTATTCTGTAGTAAATGTGCATAAAAATAATCTAATATTTCAAAATAAAGTATTTACAATAAAGTCAAATGCCTCTGGTTCATACAAAATAAAAATGTATAAAAAGACTTCAAGAAATTCATCGTTATACAAAAACTCTGGTCAAAAATGTTTGTAATTCGACATTAAAAAATAAAATAGTTAGTTCCATAGAAAAACTTTACATACCTAAGACACATTCCAGTACAGTTAAATCAAATATTAAAATTTTACCTATTATAAAACGCTATTGTTTGTAATTTGTATATTGAAATTCATTATCTACTTTGACTACAATGTTGAAATAATTTTATCAATTACATAGTGCAAAAATTTCTTATTAGTATTAAATAAAATAATTATTTCAAAATATTTTTACGTATGTAATTAGATAATTGTAATTTTATTTATTTGCATAAAATAAAAAAAAGGAAGCAAGTAGTTTTTTACTCAGATTTACAATTTGTGTTAAGTGTACTTGAATTTAGTAAGTCGCTGTAATGTAAGTACTTTATAAATTTGAATTTAATGATAAATCCACTCAAACAAAAAACAATTTTGAGCAAAAACGATTTGTCAGCCTATGTTACTAAATATATTTTATTCTATACATTAATGTTTATATTATCACTATATTATTTGTTTTCTTATAAGTTGTACCTACGATAGGTTGAAATTCTGAAAATATTACTATTATTATTCTGTTAGTATTTGATAATTATAATTGTAAGTACTTATATCATATTATATGACATTGTTATTGACTTTTGAATCAATACCAACTTAACGTTGAACTGTATAAATAGGTTTGTGGTATATTTACTATGTATATTACATATATAATACCTTTCTTACAATTAATCTCAATATGATCTAAAATTTCCATGATGTGTATAAAACTATAAAATATAATAATATACAAATAATATAAATGTTTCAAATCAATTCGAATAATATCTTTAAATTACTTAAAAAATAACTAAAATCGTTATTCTTCTTTTAAATATCTAATATCTTCACAATTTAAATTCCAGATGTTTATAGAAAAGAATTGTGATTAAATATTTTTGATGTTTAGGTTTCAGTAAGAAATATTAATTTCACATTGTATTAAAAGTGCTTAGCTTTAACAATTTAAAGCTTCATAAATATTTCACTACAAAGTAATTTTCAAATGTTCATGAGCATGATAAATAATCTGAAGATTTGAAATTCGAATGCTTATTAATTAAACAATTTTTGATTCAACACTTTTAAAATTAACATTGCTCTAAATATTTTGAAAATAGGTTTGAGTACAGAAAAGAATGATTGAAGTTTCTACAAGTTAACTTTTTGGGTTACGACAAAAAAATCTTAAGTTAATAAAGTTGATAAAAAATTTTTATTTAAGAAAAAAAACTGATTTTATTATTAAATGTTACGACCAATCATTATGAAATGCTAATAATTAAGACAATTATGGCAGGTTAAAAAATTATTTGATTTTGAATTACATTGATTAAAGTGATATTGTCTTATGTGATCTACACAGTACACACATTCTACACAGTACACACATACTTGATTCATATATGGACACAAAGAGGTTTTGAGTATTATTACAGCTAAACTCTTAGTATTTAGGCTTTCACTTTTGGTACATTGTAAGAATAATCATTAAGAGTTTTTCACTTGAGCGTAAAGTATGAATTATATATGTTTATCTTTAGAAGCCAACTCATTATGCGCCTACAAAATAAACAAATTTATTGCCAAATACTAAAAGTATCTTTAAAAGTGAAGGCAATTATGGTGTTTCTAACTTGTTTTATTAAAGTTTTATACTACAAAAATTAATATACAAAAACAATTTAACTACTTTTATTATTTGTACAAACAATTTGAAAATATGTAAACCAAAAACTTACTACGATAAATAACGGTCCATATAATAATGTTAAGAATTAAAAATTTTTTTCCGTGACAGCTTTACCTCATTAAAAATATTATAATCTCGTTGTTTCTAACTTACCATAAGGCATAGATAGCCGTTGTTAGTTTTTTAGTCAAACAACAATTATTGTTGTAAATATATTTATAAAAATTGCACATTGGTGAAATATCTGTTAACATCTGATTTATTCAACTACTTGAGGTTATTTCTGTACTTATACATTTTGAAAATGTATTTATATAAACATTTTTTTAAAAAAAATCATTGAAAATATAACAAAATAAAAATAAGATGGAATTATCATAAAACGTATACAGATTTATTTGAAAGTTTACTGCATTCGCGAGTTGCGAATACCTTTTTCTTAACGAACTAAACGGTACTCGAGGGATTTAGGTTACATGAGCGGTGCCAGCGGTTCGTTCTGTTAGTATGGTAGTCTAACAGATATGGCTACCTTCACTGGACTATTGAATTATTACTACCTTTGTCGTGAACGGAGTGACANNTTTGCAAATGTGTTGTCTAACTGTAACATTGGTAAAAATTTGATTTTATATCGACACATTGAATGTTTTTAAAGGAAAACATATTAGGTGTCAAAATTCTATTTAATTTCGATTGATTTATCATCGTTTTAAAATCCTTTTGATTGTAATAAGACTATATTTATGAAATCGAAAACATTAAAAATTAATCACCAATATTGTACCTTTTTATTATTGATATGATCTACCACGTTAAAAATTACTGAGGACCAAACGCTTCAAATTTGTTTTGTTATTTTTATAATTTATTTCTTCCTAAATATATAAGGTCACTTCCGCGTATATTATTATGACGACAAGTCGAGAACAAATAAATGTTATAAAAACCAACTCACAACAAATTCATGTATTACAGACCATTACGTATAAAATGTCATTATTTATACAATTACTGATGAATATTTTTTTTGAGAACTCAATTAATTATTAGTCGTTAAATACATTGTACCTATATAACTTGTATTAGAAAAATGGCTTCTAATTTATTATTTATTAATCTCACAAAACGTTCAATATTCTACCTCGATTTATTGTAAATCATATATTTTTTTCATAAATACCTAAAAAAAAAAGAATAACCAGGCAGATCAAAAATTAAAGCTTAATAATTATATAAAACAATTACAATTACATAAAAACCAATGAATTGCATGAGATGAAAATTATTATTAAGTAGTTAATTTATAAAGAATAAGCTAAAAAAAGACTGGGTCCCACGAATATATTGTGACTAAAATTTGAGATGAATTTGTCGTGTAATTTACAACTTATTTATATAGGTCCTGTAATACGGTAACATTTTACTTAATAGCTTTATCATTTTCTTTTCTATATTCAATACAGGCAATGTAATATATTAAGTAATGCTGGTCCATAAAACTCCATTAAACATACTTTTAATACAAAAATATTGAATACAACTTAATTCATTAGACTCTATCCTATTTTTCAGAATCAGTAAAATATCGAGTGGTCACGAATAATTTTAATTTTAATCATGACTTTATATATAGTTTAACAAATTCATTGAAAATTTAAGAAATCGCGTGGTTTCAAACAAGTAATGCATTTTCTAGATGTTTTAAAAAAGTTATTTTCTGCTTTATTTGAAATTCAAAAAAAGCGCACAAAGATAAGCATAGTTAACAGATAAGTCTGCATTTTTTGTTTTTAAATAATCTTCGGCAGGAAGGAAATTCTTCAAACCTCGCACAAACAATAATGCTATCAATCGATGTTCATAATAAATTGCATTTGATTTTTGCATTCATTAAATTGTAAAGATGTGATGTGCATTTAATCTTAAATAATTTTGTCTCTAGCTATCTTATTTTCAGTTGAATACAAAAATAAAAAAACCTTTTTTGTCACCATCTTACAACTTGTGAGTTATAAGCTAAAGATGAAAATATTTCTATCAACGTTAGTTTAGGAAAATAATTTTCATGGGTTTTGTCCAATTTAAAAATGTTTATTTCCAGAACACAAAAATAATTTTTAAAATAACGTTTTTTACGATGTTGTTAATCATACAATAAAATCACTAGACTCGCCTATTTGCATGCAAATTATTTTCATGATTGAAATTTATAGATATTTTTATTTTCTATCTGATTCCTAAATAATTTATTATTAAAAAAATATGTTGTTAAACATATTATCATATAAATAAAGTAAATAGATATTTAATTATTAAAATGCTTTTTTTTATAGGTGAATTGAAGTAAATTAAAATTGAGTACTTATATTAGGTATTGAGATTTAATATTAGGTATTATTAAACAATTCATTACCATCAGATTAAACCTTTGTTTAAATTCGTAGTTTATATTTCATTAAAAAAGTACCTAGTCAGTAGTATTTTGATAATTTTTATAATCTATTTCGAAAAAAAAATGAAAGTACTTGATTGTTAAACACACTACGCACCTATACTTTTTTTTAACTTCCAAAACATAGATTAAGTAAGATGAACTATGGACAGTATTCGTATTTATAGGTAACTCTTTAATACTATGTTTTGAACATGACGGTATAGACTATAGAGGAACAAATATTTTAATATAAAAAAACATTACTAATTGGTACTTGTCATTTATAAATATATAAATATAATATTGTATAAAATAAATTGATTTTGAATTTAAGACTTATGGAGACAACTGTACTCAAAGTCTTATCATATTAAAGTAATATTAGGTACTTACGGATAAAAAAAACAGAGGTTTCACATACTGAGTCAAATAAAACTATACAAACAAATAATCTATCTCAATATTCGTGCGCACTGCAAATAACTACCATTTATAATTAAAATAATTTGATTGTTTATATTCTTTAATTGCATATATTTGTGTTTGATATTATATAGTGATTGGTGGTTATAACATATGTTCACGATTAGACACGCACTTGGCATGCGTTTTATCAAAGAAATATTATTATTTAACGGTCTGGTAATTCCATAATACTTGATTTACGTTTAGAGACGGATCAAATTTTATCTGAGATCATTTGTAGGCAGGCATACGCAATAATATAGTTATAAAAACTTAATCTATTTAACTAACATTATTATACGAACGTGCGGCTGACAGAAGTCGTCCAAAATTATGGAACGAGCGGTGGTTTGGTCCAGACACTGCAATAAACGCTTTAAGTGGTCATAGCTGTGGTATACGGTCTGAAACGGAGGTACATAATAGGTCCTATATTATGTGGTTAGCATTTCAGAAATTGCGCTGCGTGTGCATAAAATACTTAAAACCCTGTTGAAATGGTATATTATGCGGTTTTTATTTTGACCATTGGACGTTATTTTATTTGTTCATTTCTATTAAAGTATTCTTAGAAACGTCAAATTTCAAAGATTAACATAATATTTTAAAACTCGTCTATGGTCATAAATAGATAATTATGTAATTAAGTATTGCAGTTTTGTTATTTTGAACATTATGGTGGTTTTAAAAAGTTATTTTTTTTCTTTTCTTCAAGGTGTATTTATTAAAAAAAAAAGAATTAACAATGTTAAATTAAAACACGCTTATCTCGATAAAGAATTAAAATATTTTAAAAACAATCCAGCTGGCACCCAAGAAACATCTGTTTTTATAAAACTTATAATCTCTTTGTCATAAATTGAATCCGAGAGTTGAAATCGTGGAAGTGCTGAATACCTTTGTTGCTGTATTACGCAGAAGACGAACATAGAAAACAAATGTTGGTGTTGAGGGCCCTTGAAATTCTTCTGAGTATTTTAAAAATGTAATTGTGTAAAGTAAATAATTATAAAATACGAAACATTTCCTGTTTTCCACTAATAATATTTATGAAAATATAACTTTAATAACTAAAATATAATTTTTCATTTAAATATAAAATTGTATCGAAAGCTTATTTTGGTGATACTCTCAGGTGTATGTAAGAAAAATACATTACAAACTATGTATTAAATGTTCAAGCCGTAGAATATTAAAATTTAAAATTATATTTATTTTTAACAATAAAATAATATGCAAATATTCCTAATTTTGATAACATTTGTAAAAAAATGAATTTAATATACATAATAAAAAAATAAAATAAAAATGTGACAATATATTCGATATTTTTTAATTGGGATATGGAAAACTTATGAGGAACAACCTTTTATATTTTTAACCATTTGTAATAAAAATAAAAAATGTTACTATAGTTAATCCAAAAAAGTTGAAATTTAAAAATTTCAATAAAAAGAGCGAATTTATTTGAAAATGATATCATGTCTAGTAAATGCTTATATTATGAATATCTGATAAAAATGTCAAGTCTTTTAGTTATAAATTTTTAAATTATAACAAAAATGATAAAATTACTATTTTTTAAAAGCTAGTTTTATGTACCCATAAATTCTCGTTTTCCCTATATTTTTTTCTATTATTTTTAAAAGTAGAGTCTATTTTGTTTTTTTGATTCTCAAAAATACCAAATAAACCCAATGATTTTTATTGATTTTTGATGAGGTCAAAAACACACACATAACTATAAATCTAATGCATTTTTCGCTCCTCTCAGAATCTATAACATACTATAACCGCGATTGTATTATATGATCTGAAGTCAGGCCATCAAATTAAAATAAAGCATAATTATTCAAGTGTGATTTACCGACAGCTTATGTCGTTATATTTCGTTTGCACAGCACAGCCGTGATAATCGGGCGATCACTCATAAATCACTCAACCACTGTTATATAATATCATATTTAAACCATTTAAAATCTTACTATTGATAATAATAATAATACACTGTGTTATGAATTGTTGTATATACCTACTGACTACCGTAATTTGTTTACTTACTATTTGCTAGGTCTTTGAAGATTAAAATGTAAAAACCATGAAATGAGACATTCAGTAATTTGTCGGTGTAAACAATCTGCCAGATTCTTCTATTTTTAGAATTTATCACAAAGTATAACAAGAAACAAACAAATACTTTAAAATTTCATGAAACATCTTAAGCAAACAATGGTAGTATTGCTGTGACATTTGAAACTATTTAAGCCATTTGTTGTATCAAGACCGTTCGTACATGGTGATATTCAGGATGACATATTACAAAAGTAACATATTAGTTTAAACTATTATACTACCTGCTCAGGGTATTTTTAAAGAATCTTATCCGTANNTGATATAAACATTTTTTTTAAATATTTATATATAATTTGATTCAAGCTTTTGTTGATAAATAAAAATATATATTCAACTACGAGGTGCTATCATTGCTGAATTTCAACAGAATAATGTTTTATGATCACTAATCTGTAGTTACATAAAAGACCTTTTATAATGTTTTAAAATACAACGTTTCTATGAATTTATTATAGGGTTTCAGCACTATTTGAGTTCTGTGTTATGATAGCAATAAAAATGCACTATTCAAATCCAAATGACATTTTGAACATTATTAAAATATTTTTTTATATAATGCACAATGCATTTAAAGATATTTTAGTTTGTATTTATAGAATACATTTTGTTTGTAGGTAACATTTGTATTTCCTTACAAAATGATACTTTATTTTGTTTATTTTAATATTCGTACTTACAAACTACTCACAAATCTAAATTACCATAAAATAATACAATACAACGTATTTAATCTAATCAATAGTTTACTGTTTTGTTTTGAATATCAACGTATTAAAATTAAATTAAAACAAAATTAGAAATAATATTATAAATTATTTTAAACGTAAACGCAAAATAAACTATGATATTTACACTATGGAAATAAAGTGAAGGAATATTAAATGTACTATAAGAGATTTATGAAATAATGATATGTTTGTAAAAAGTGAGTAAAAATAAGTAAAATTATTGAATGTTTTATTTATTAGGTGTTTATAAAATATATTAAAATACATTATTTTCGTCGGAAATTATAATTACTATAAAATTTTTTATTGCTTGGGAATACTTAGTACACAGCTGTCTATGTTAAATTCAATTACACTAAAAGTTTATTAAATTGTATCGTTTACATTTTTAAAACTATTATTTTAATATTTAAAAGACATTTTTAACTTCTCTTTACTTGAATCTATATTGAATTTTTAACTATTACGCAGTTAATTATTAGTAATAAAATGTTCCCTGTAATTAATTATATGACCTATTATAATTATAGAAGTTTTTTCACTTAACATATTTAGTGATTTAAAGTAAAATCATAATATTGTTAAGTTCATGTTATAATTTTTTTTAACAAACATAAAAAAACCGTGAAACTATCAGTATGATGTATTGTAGGTGTCGATTGTACCATTGAGTAAGTCACTGTAATGGATTTGTTTAGTTATTATTCAAATCATTGCATACGACGAAAAATGATTCTGTGCCAGTATATTATATTTCTAAGGATATTATTGCTATTAGTTGTTTACTTTTCTATTAAAAACACGGCGGGTTGAACTGACTTTTGCTAAACATAATTTGTACATATTATCGATATAGTTGTAATTATGAAAATAGTATTTCATAGTATTACTCGTTGTTATTAAGTATCTATTATAACATAATATGCCATACTCATTACCAGAGTACCGAAGAACGATGTGAATAGGTTTACAGTATAAATGGCTTAAAATTAATCTAAATATTTTGAAAATGTTATAGCTTACAGAAAATAATAATATACTATACCTACCGGTGAAAAGTTTTAACTCCATATGATTGATATTTTGGAATTACAACAAAATAACATTAAAATAATATTTCGTTGAAATCTGAACTTGTTTGAAACATGCCTAAATGTAAATTTTCATTAATTATTATTTTTTATTCGATAACGTGTTACATGATAATTATTATTTAAAATAATATACTAATATAATAATGGGTATTTTATTATGACGTATTTGTAATCTCACCCATAGTTACACTGTTGATGAGTATAAGTATACAAAAATGTATTTAATGGCTAACGCATAGATGTTCACCATCGTCATTGACAAGTGTCCATAAACAATACAGTTTGCATATGATTTTAATATTACTGGGAAACTGAGCTACAAAAAAAGCAGGGAGTGTAAGATTTCAGTAGAATGCAGAGAGGAAATGAAATGTAGTTCCCCCGGGATAAATAATATATGAAACGCGTACAGGTTTCATTCACAACAATGTGTTAAAACCTTTTTTTCACTTTAAAGGGTAATATTTTGTTGAGAATCCAATTTAGAAAAAAAATAAATGTAGGTAACCAAGAACGTAGTAACCTTTTTATCTAACCTATTCTCAATGATTGTACTTTGTGTTATTTAAAATTAAATTTTATACTTAAGATATGACATTTATAGTATAATATATAATATGTATTATGTATACCTATACAATAAATAGTTTTTAAAAGAAAGATTTTGACAGGTTCATGCAAAAAAACATGTATTATGTAGTATAAAAATATATATCCTAAGCCTTGTCTAATTTAAATTTAAACAATTTTAATGGGAACTTATGTAAACTGTACCTAAATTCCTTACAATTTGTATACATTAAACAAATTAAATTAAATTTCATATCTAAGTACCCAATATGATTGCGTTTACGGTTTATAATGAATTTAAAAAGAAATGTCGAGCTTAAATGTTTTTAAAGTGTAGATGTAATGTAATTAGTCCAAGAAATTTTTACTAAGGAATCAATTAATGTTCATTTCGTTAAAATTTGTGAACGAATGCGTTTTTGGTAATAATAAATTTTTAGGTAATATAGGTACTTTTATTATTCAATTTCTGTTATCTCTTTAATTTTTACTTGAAAAATTAAAAAAATTGTCTTGAAGCAAAAAAAAATATTATTGCAAAGAAATAAACACGTGCCTACATTTCTCTAGCCCTCCAAAAATTAAAACAATGTGCATTAAAACTTGAATTTATGTTTTTAAATCATATTTTATAAATATTTGTAAAACAAAATGGTCATTTGTAAAGAAAACTAAAAAATGTATAAGCTTTTTACAACGTGAGGGTAGATTTTGTAATTCCCATACCTAATTTGTGAAATCGTTCTGAGAAGTCTATGTAGATTTTGTGGAAGCATGGCTACAGATAAACACATACATTTATATAAAGTATTATGTAGAAAAGCAATTAGGTAATAAATATGAAATGTATGATGATATAGTATAAAATAAAACCATTAATCAATGGTAAAAAAGTTAAAGAAGGCAATGCAGTGTGATTACAAAAGTGATTTATACAATTTTAAAACATTAATGAAAGTACCTAGGTAGTATATTTGTTTTATTTCATTTTAGTCTGCATGCATGCAATAGGTACTCAAATATTATTGAATAATCAATTATGTTTCAAGTGGTAAATACATGTTTTATTGCCATAGATTGTACACTGATATGTAATAAATTTGAATTTATTAATTTAATAGTATGATTTAATAATATGGGTACATAACTACCTACATTTAAATTGGAAACAAAAAGGGTAATTATTATAGAAACGTGTTATGGGAAAATATCAAGTAGGTACCTTTTACATCGGTATAACTAGTGATTTTAAATTACGGTGATAATCTTTTGAGAGAATTTTCTCAAAACTGAGAATAATTGCTAGGAAATTTTCATTTTTTTCTTCGAAATTTAATATTTAAGAGGCTCAAAAAAGGGACGAAAGATTAGGCGTTCAACATGGCATTTACCAGCTTTAAAATTGTATACATAGTTTAATCATACTGAGTCTTAAACAGGTAAACTCACAACTTATAAACATAAGTTATAACTCTTGAATATTGAGTTATAAATCTAGATAAATAATTGCTATTGTCAACTTTATTGTATAATACCATAATTTAAGGTACCTATATACTTTTATAATTTTCTACATAACTTCAACCAAATCTCAAATTAAAATTAAAAGGGTTTTAAACTCCAAAGTACTAACTAGATTAAATTTGTTATCAAAAACTGTAATCAGCACTTGTAAAAAACTTTTACTACTATACAAAAGGGCAATAGACTAATACAAACACACATCATTGTGTAATTAATACATTCGTCGCTCTGTCCAGAATCTAAAATAAAATAAAATAAATAGCTAGGTAATAATAATAGGTATATGGTGTTGTAAAAATAAGAAATAAGAAATATTTTCCAGACCAATCTTTAAAAAGTTAAGACACACCGAGTCACATTGAATAGATTTATGATATAGTTTAAAATTCTTCGAAATGTCATACTGTTCTGAATATAAAGTATTAAATATGTTTAATATTGTCAAATTTCAATTATGCAAAGTGTTCTGGAGACAACTCTCCAAAGCATTTAATTTTTTTATTTTCTTAATAATTGTGGCGACTTAAATGGAGTGGATACAATGAAACATAATAGTCTTGGAAAAAACGAAATTATGAAGTATACCGATGTGGTCGCTGGTACAATGACGGCCAGTGACATTGTATTAAATACCTCAAATTAGTTGGAACCATTTCAATTATGGAATAGAAAACTTAAAAGTTTAGTCAACAAACCAAATAATAACATATAAGTTTTAGAATTGTGTTACAGTGACACTTACCGACCCAGTCTTAAATCAATGATGTCATGCTGATATACTCTCTCAGCTACTTAGACAAACGGAAATACTTTATAAAGATTAAAAACTTAACTGTGCAATGCGATTTCTGAGGTATTTAATAATTTGATAATATTATGTCAGACTATAACTTCAACTATTTTTTAATTTTTGATGACGTCGAAAAAAACATTTTACCCAAGAGCCTAAGAACTGTCGTTAGTCATTTTAGTTCAATTTATTATAAAATTCTCGAGTAAGTAGTAAGTAGTAAGTTATACCAAAACAGTCTTCTAAAATGACTTTTCTCTTCATTATATTTTTATCAAATCGATTTTATTTTTTGAGAGATTATAGTTTTTTATAATAACAGAAACACATCCTGGCATTAACACCAAAGAATATATTTTTAAGTTTGTGCATAACCACTGTGAATAATAATTTTAGATAAATAAAAATATTCATTAAAAAAAAAATCAAACAATTATTTGCACCATAATAATTTCAACTTTAAGTAACTATACATAATAACAGACAATAATTTATAACTGACGACCCATGAAGAAGGATCAAGAGTTATTACGGCTCTTAATTTTTAAACAATCGTCTTTCATATAATTATTCATTAATTGGTTTATTTTTGTCTGTATATTTTTGTTATTATTTTAAGAATTGTTTTATGCTTAGTGTTTGGTGCTAAGACTATTTCTTATATAAAGCAGCTAAAGGATACTTTATTGTGAAATACGTGAATATTATCAGCCCATATTAGAATAGTTCAGACAGTTCGGTATCGTCTGATATATAGATACACATTTAAAACTAGTTTGTATTTTTATTTTAAGGCATTCAAATATGAGTTTATGGGTTGATAGAATTATAGTAGAGGTTAAGTGTTGTGTGAAATATGTAAACGAGTAGGTACATACTTATAACCGCTACTAGAATACATTTAAAAGTTGACAAAAAATATAAAAACAAATGCCATTGAGATGAAATTGAGAACTTCTCAGAACTTTTTTAAATTCTATGCACACTACATATTGATATAAACACACATGTTTGTAATATGTATTATATTATTACCACAATAAGTTGGTAATGTAAAGTTGATTTCGTTAGAGCACAAGGTGGGTAAGAAAATATTGTTATAATATTCGAATTTCATTTTGAAAGTATGATAATAACGGAGAGAGAACCATTAAAGAGCTGCCATACGA
>PVMI01045391.1:6243-16413 GCA_008528875.1 Aulacorthum solani
AGTAAAGCTTACGCATAAACCCGACAACGCGTATTGAAATTTTGAATAAACCATCGTTTCGTGGAGATGTAGGTACTCACTTGTATTTGATTCCTCCGGACTTCGTAGTACACCCAATTGTCGGTGGAAAAAGCGATGGCCAGTAAAGCCGTGGCCACGATGGCCGTGATGGTGGCCAGCGAAAGAGTTACTGCGGAGCAAGGCATGTTCGTTCAGTTGCGTTTGACTCGTAGGTGTTAGCTAGACGACAATGACACACTACACAATGATTGTTGTGTATTTCGACGAAATAAAGAAAAAAATATTGGGTGACGATTCCGGTTTCGAATTCGTGATCGACCGTCGATATTTCACCACATTTTCGAAAACAGACCAAAACGAGCCCGTCCGCGGTGGGCGATGGTGGTATTTATCTAAACTCGGGGTTCAAACACGCGAGAGCGCACACACAGAATATATTATCGTACACACACAAAAATAAAAAAACACTGGCTCACTCGCTCGTTACGGGAATACACACAGCGCACACACGGCAGACAAACCGGCCGTCTCGAACAATAGTGGAGACCCAGTCTTAACGTGTACGGTTGCCGTCGACGGTCCTCCCCACCTAAAACCTCTCTGTCTCTCTCTTTTGCCTTCTCGCCACCGGTCTCCATCGTACTGTCTCTCTCACGGCCCGGGTCCCTCATTCCGAGTCTCACTCACTCGCTCACCCGCTAGCTCACTCCCACTCACTCTCTCTCTTTCTCTCTCACCAGCTCTCGGTCTCTCCCAGACTCTCTCCGGTTCCTCGCAGACGGCCGTGCAGCAGCAGGTTTCGTCAGTTTTTACACCTGCTGCTGCTGCTGCTCTGTTGCTGCAGTGGCGCATCCCGATAGGGATAAACTCGGTGCAACGACGACGACGACGACAACAACAATAATCACAACACAGACGACGGACGGTGAAGAAGAAAAATAATATATGTTTTGCGGACGCAGACGTGGTAGATTTGTGCTTTAGGTAGATACACGTACCTATGGAATATAATATTTTCATACTCGTGGTCATAACTCGTATAATATTTGTCTACCATAATATATATATATATATACCAGCACATACCTACTTACACGCTGCGGATCCAACGGCGTGTCTATATCGTCGTTCTTCCCCTTCTCCGTAGGTCCACAGATATTCGAATTATACCACTAGTCCGTAATATCATATTGTATCGAACACAATGAGTCCGGTAATGTATTTATGTTTTTCTGGGTGGTCTCGTTTCGGTAGAAAAAAAACACAAGATAATTACACTTAATCGAGTGATCGAAATTTTGAATAAGATGGACGCTATATAGTCGGCTGTTGCTCCTGTTGTAAACAATAATAGATGATACATGTAGATTCTAGATACTGGATTGTGAAAGAAGAAAGTACCAACAACGATTTCTATCAATAGCAATTTTGTTTTAAATATTTACAATTGAATATTTGGGTAAAGGCGCAATATTAAAAGAGACTTCTAATTTAAATGGTAATAGAATACAATTAACTCTCTTATTTTTTAGTGTAAAGTATTGGTGGCACATTTTATGTAACTACTTGTAAAAGTAAAAAAGAGCATTCATTATTATGATTAAATAAAAAAAAATTTAACTTTTCTGACGTTGCAATGGTAGGCATATTATTATTAATTAGTGAAATAAAATTAAAAAAAAATTTTCTTGCGTTTTCAAGTAGTGATTTTTATATAAAAAACATAGTCAAAGCATTCAAGCACAACATATTAATGTTTTTAGTGGAATAAGATTAAGTACTCATATTTCATTGTTTGATTAAAATGTGCGAACAAAATAATATTTTTCATCCCCGAAAATATGAATGTAAATAATTCTATGCTTCACTTCTTATGCATTTTATTCCACGCATTGAAAATATTATAATTTAAAATAGTAGCACTTGTTATTATTTTCATTCATTTATAGCAAATAAAATAAATACAAAGTAAACCAATCCAGAAACCACAGCACCATTAATTCAATTTTTGCCACGTATCAGTTATATTTTAACATTCTTCAACATATATTTTGTACTTGAATAGGTATCATAAAATGTACATAATGTAAAAAACATTTCGTAATGCCGGCAACCATGCTGTTGACGCAATAAATTTATAAATAATAAGATGTCAATCTACAACCAAAATCAAGTATCAATGCAAAGAATATAATTTAAAACAAAATATCATTACATATATAATTATGTATATACTGTTTCTCTTACCAATTACCAGAACGCATAATATTAAATTTCATAGTTGCATAAAATTCCATCGATGGACATGTATCACGATTCAAGAAAATACTGATGGTCGGTATTGTAAGTTATTGAACGGTTTATTATTTTCGTGTAGAATTTATATCTTAGTGAAAACGTGGAAAAGTGAAAATGTATAACTTTTTTAAAACTTATATTAAATAAGGGTTATTAATGTTTTTATTGAGAACTAGATGGGAAATTACTCATAAAAAACTAACCTATTTTAGCAAAGTAACTAAATTATAATAGTCAGGCATTAAAATAAAAATAAAAAATAAATGTATTGATGAACTGTGAAATGTTTTATAATACTTAATATGGATCTTAAAAATTGAAAAACCACTTTAAATGTTTTTATGTCTGGAAAACTGTGTTTATGTTTATTTAGAATGCATAAATATTAATAATGAAAGTATATAATAAGAGCTTAAAAATGTTATTAAAACATTTAGACGAGGAATTTAAAATTAAAACACACTATTATTGTAATATAATAGTTTTTTGAAGTTGTAAACACTTGTACGATGAACATAATATACGTAGGTAGGTATTGAGAATCCCGCTGAGCGTGTCCTCGAATAAAATAGAAACAATTATTGCAATTAGGTTTTAATTGTTTTCATCCATTTAAATAAACTTGAAATAGAATGAGGTTTGATAACAATAAGTCGAAGTTTTTAAATACAATTTTCGAAAATATAATTCGTTCTCTTATACATAATATTATAGCTTTAACTCTTGAAAATCAAATGGTAATTTCCACAAATATTGTTAGTTCGTTATCATAATAATATACTGAAAATTATTTGTATGTCTAAGTAAGTGGAAGAAATATTTTTAAAACAAATAATTGCAGTCAAATACCTCTAAATAATATATAATATATAATTATAAGAATTAAAAAAACAAAAGCCTAATATTATTCTCATAACTTTCATGATGACGAGGACACACTGTGAGAAATATAAGAACATAAACACCTCATAAAACGTATAATACAGTATGTATTCCACAATTGTTCATAGGCTCTTGTGCTTTATTGTTATGTAACAAATAATTAATGTTAATAAAAACTTAACGTGCCTTAAAATGTTACATTTTTTTCAGACAGGCTACACACTCGACCATCATTAAATACTTATTATTGTATTGTAATAAGAAATACAAATTGTTTCATGTTGTTCATGTGCTGTATTCAAATTTATTCTATTAAACTTAACTGTCAATTGTGTTTGTAAATACTGTAATATATAGTACAATAGACCTATTTGGATTACACTATACACATCTACAGAATAATTTATCGCTCAAAGCTCGTTTCGTCTTAATATTGTATTTGAGAAAACAACTGACAAAAATAATGACGATTATGAGGAAACGTGTTTTCTTTTTAATAATAAAACTATACTCAGTAATCATTATTCATACAATCATATGCGTACCGAGTACTGAGTATGAATACGAAATAAGTCTAATTTAAATACCCATTTAATATTTTGTCAACAAATTACATACTGATATTATTCAAATTTTTGTAAACAAAATTATTTTAAATCAAGTATTTATATTTTGTTATTTAATGATAATGCCCCTTTTGAAACATAATATTTTATTCAAACTTTAAAGCAATATGTTTTGTATGTTTATAAAAAAAGGCGCTAAACAAAATTAAAATCAAAATTCCATATGAGCGTAAGATGAGTTGCCTACAAACCAGGAGTTGAACGTTTGTACTATCTAATCATATTTTAGTCGATTGACACGTCTTATAAGTTATTATCATTATGATTTTTAAAAAAGTTATTCAGCCGAGCAATGCTAACTGGAAACCTAAAAAATACAGAGGTGCCATCTATTTAAATCTATTTATTTTTAATTATTAGCATAGTTTAAGTACTATGTCTAATTTACAAGACAATACTGTATAGTGTTATAAATTATAATACAGCAGTCAACAGTGATGGTCAATTTATGGTAAATAAAAATAAAATAAACAGTTGATATGTGTCATAATATTATATAATTAATATTTAGAAAGAAAACGTATCAAACAGATATAAAATACAAAAATAATATGTATAATGCATGTAAAAATTTTTCTTAAATGCAATAATAGAAATTAATGCATTTTAAAATATAATGTATGATAAATGATAATATATAAGTTATATTATATTGGGTTGTGTTGAATGGCACCAATAAAATTATTTAAATGTTCGTGAATTTCTAGTTGTCACTGTCGACTCAGTGTGACTTATCCACGATTTTCTACTAAATAGTAATTTATTTTTTCCTCATTTATGAAGAAATAGAAATTTACGTCCAAATACGACTAACTATTACAATGACTAGATTGAACGAATGTCATGATAAATAATCCTATTCGTCAAACGACTGTTTTAAACAGAATAAACTGAATGAAATAATTTTTTAATCGTGAAAACAATATAAAATAGGATGTAGACAGTATAATATTTTAATAACATAATGTTTAGGTTATCGCGTATGAATATTTTTTTAGTTAGCCTGGTTTACTTTTTAAAAGATCACCTTGTATTAACAATTAACATATTGTAACATGGACTAAGTGAGTAGGTAACAAGAAAATAATTATACACTGCTCGGGTTATTACCGCGCACTGGTCCGGTGCTTAACATTTTAAACATCTATAAATTATAATTAATAGATTGTTTGTAAGATAATCGATAAATAAAATGATTCCACTTTGACGCACCGATCAAAAATCAATGTTGCGACTTAAATTTAGCCTAAAACCGGAAGTATCGTTGATATAAAAATTCGATTTTCAAGTGTGCAAAAATTTAGTAATACATATTACATACAAAATATACAATCATATAAAAATAATTCAACAAAAATTAATTGAGCAAGTCAAATGTAACACGTCATGTACTTGTATTATATTCATAACAAAATAAAAACGATGTATGTGTATAGTGAAATTTAAATTTTATGTCTTAGATTATTAAGATAATTAAGAGTAATTAGTACCAAGTAGCAATAATATCATTTACGCTAAAAAAAACTAACCAACACACTGCAGTTGTTCATGCATAAAAGTGCACGCCCTAATCAAACAAGGTCGTCAATAAATAAAATCCATGACACCTTCTCTTATTCAAAAATAAAACTTTATCAATCAATTCAGTAAAGTTCAAGAAATACTTTTTCGTTCAATACTTAAAGTCAGATTTTCAATAGAGTAACCTAATGACAAGTGGGGCAAAATTAACTATTGTGTATAAATAATTTAATATTTGCCATCTGGCCAAGTGGGCAAATTCTTTTGTTACTATGATTTTGTAATCATATAAGATATAACCGAATGCCTAAACACGATAAAACATTTTATCGGCATATTTTGATGAAGTTGTGGCGGCAATATGAGGTAAGTATATATAATAATAGAGATATACAAAAATCATAAGTTAACAAAAAGTCAGGTGTGACTTTCATAAGTGACATTGTTTTTAATTTTATTTGTTTTATTTAAAAATATAGAACTAAATTTAATCTAGTTTTAAGTCATATTATACAATGTTGTTTAAATAAAATATATTTTTTGAATTAATTAAGCATGTTCCTTTTTACCCCATGATTGGCGTAAAAAGAAAAATTCGCTATCATCTTTGGTACTTTATTTGGTAAAATTGACTTTGGAGTTTTGACTGGAAAATTGAAATCTACATTAAATGTATAATAGGAAACTTACATAACACCTTTTGAATGTTAAGTACGTCATTATACTCCAGGCTACTCCATGTCTCTGTCTGTGGTTATATGGAAATTATTATGTATGTACCTATTGGTAGTATACAAAATCTTAATATTACACAATGTTAAGTTTTATTTGATAATCGGTACCTTGAAATTAGTTTTAAAATATAATTGTTTCAAAACAATTTTTATATTAATTTATTATTATATGCTTAGTTCAATAATAATTCAAGAATTCTAAAATGCATTTAATATCGCAATAACTGCTATTATTGTAATTTATTATAAAAATAAAATAAATAAATAATAATACATTAGCGATTTATTACAATATTATTGAATCATGTCGACGGCACTAGAACAAAATCAGAGCAAGCATCGGACGCCTGAGGGTTCTTGTATAGAGCGTACAACAACCTTTTTAAAATAAGTTTTAACTATACGATATTTGCAAGGGCGCAGATTTGCATAAAACTTTTGAAAATGCGTATTACCTGATTATGGCTGTTTGCATATATGCAATTCGAAAAATTGTAACTAATTGACGACTATTTCAAATATTATTATAAGAATTATAATATACAGTCGGGTATCGATAACTCGAATTTTATTCTTGCCCCTCGATATATTTTTATGTTGTGTTTGAGAGGTATTAACTCGAAAAATACGTAAGTCCAAGTTATGTTTATTCCCTCTGAGATTCGAGTTATCAAGACCTATGTGATTAACAATGTTTAATTTAAATACACTAATATTATTCTGGGTTGTACAAACTATTAATTGTTTTGTTTTTCATTTATTAAAGTTTTTCCGAACATTAATCTACTAAACTAAGGTATAAAGATTTAAAATCGTTGACATTTCATATCGATATTATTGGTTGCAGATTACCATAAACTATTGCTAAAACATTTGATGAATCAATAGTGAGCGAATGGTCTCGATCTTAATCATGACTTGTTTTTTTTTTTTATTATTATTTTAAAATAGTGAATGCCCAATTGGCACAGAGTACAGTTAGTAAATTAAGTATACATAAATAATAATAAAATATACAATACCTAGTCAATATTAGATACAAAATAAATATAATAATAATAACATAGATTAAAACAAGTATGGTTTTAATGCGTACGCATAAATAAAACAGATCAAAACTGATAGGTATCTATAAGTATTATAAATTTGATATGTTTTATATTTAATTTCATATTATTAGTAGAGTGAAAGAAGAAATCAAATTCCTCGAGTTTATTCTCTAGTATTTACAGTTCACCGGCGCAAAAATACAGTAATTGCGTTTACTCGTAGAAACATAGAATGGGTGTGGATCTCAACGAGAAAGTACATTTAAGGAGATTAAAGATAATATATCAGGACATTCAACCTTCGAATTCACTGAATTATAAAGCCACCATGCATCCTTAAATTGTCTTCTAAATTCCAAAATTTCAATATTAAATTCAGCAACTTTATTTATTCTTACAATAACATGCTTAAAAATCGGTTTTAAAATCGATAGGTACTTTTGATATGGACTTGATAGTTACTCCATTTTTTATGCAACTCAGCATTTATATTATTATAATTTGTCATAACTCATAATAATATTTATTAAAACACAAGTTTTTTCATATGACATATAAAAACATTTCATTTTAATTTCTATTGTTGGATTATTCAACTAAAAAAAAGTATAATTCTTGAAGTCATCCTATTACAATTCAAGTCATCTTACTATTTCAGTTACTAAAAAAAATTGAGATATTTTTTAGGTTATATCTATCTATAGTCTTGATGATAACAATATAATACCATTCTCTACTGTGTGAGTTAAATACACAATTAATTTGAGATCAAACAAAAAATAATGAGATTGCATATTTCTAATAGATATTAAGTAAACGTTCAACCACTTTACATAATGGTTGTCTAGCTAATTCGATATAGCTATACCTACCATTCGCTTCAAAATAGATGTCTGCTGTTCAAAATCTACATTATTCAGCACATTTTTATATTAATTTATATTATTAAAATACCAGTAACAGTATTGTTATTTGTTTAGTATTATTATAGGTATCAGTTATCACATAACACTTTTTAACGTACATTTTTAAAAATTAAATAAAAAAATGATTTTAGGTGTCATACACAATACACATAGCGATTTGAAAATTTAGCACGTTCCAAAAACATGAAAAATAATTATTTATTCGATTTTAGAACTGTATAATAAGTAGATGTGTAGGATTAGTAAAATATTTTTTAATTATTTGTTTGCTATTTGCAAATGACACAAACTGTAATGAATTGTTAAGCGGATACTGGCACACACACCCATGGGTAAAATATTTTTTATGAGTAATGACCAACATGGATTGCATTAAACTATTTGCGCTTGTTCATATTATCAGTCTACAAACACAATCTAATCGCATTTAATGATTATAATTTGCATATATTATCATCTACAGATTAGGTTGGTATAAACCATCACCATGAATCCTAACACATTAATACAATAATATTATATACGTAGAGTAAAATCGTAAAAACCCACGGTTTTTATTTATTTTAAATTACCTAATATTATGTTAAAGAATATTTTTTGGTCGATAATTTTAAATAGTTGTGATCAACAAAAGATCCGCCATCTGTGTTTAAAATTAAAGTTTTGAAGTAGGTACCTAAACTAAATATTTGGGAAAATAATACTCAATGCTTCGATCATAATATACCTGTAACCATCAACTATGATGTAAATTATTGATATTATTTTGTATAATATGACCTTAGACTCGATGTATGTGTATGGACTTATTGTGTATCTTTATTATATAGATGATATCTTTATACTCATGTAATGAACAAAATCTGTAGATTAATCTCGACCCACTTGTTCTTATAAACAAAATAATAATTTACCGTTTATGGTTGGGTGTAATAATGATAATGAAACAAAAACTTGCCGAGTCAAATACGTTGTTCGATACTTCAATGTGGTCTTTATTCGTTTGCTTTGATAAATATTTGGGAGAGGGGTTTGTAGGGCTAAGACCTTCTAAATGTAAAATTTGAAACTTCTCCCTCCTCACCAGTTATTTCTAATTTTTTTTTTAATGTTATGTAAGTTCTCAATTTCCTGCATTTACGCTTGTTGGACGTCAAAAAGATGTGACGGCATGAATTCGATCGTCTTGAGATTTCTTAAAAAATCATAGTATACGAATCAGCTATTTCAAACTCTTATTTCCTCTTCATTTTCCGCAATCAATTTAGGTATTAAATTAAATGTTTTTTTTTTTCAATGATACAGTAGACCTTTTGTAACGACGTAATAACTTTAGTACAGAATAATCCAATAATTGTATATACCTATTTTAAATTTTAAATTATTATTTATAAAAATATTTTTAACACGCCCACAAAAAAATAAGGAAAATATAAAACATAACACGTGTATTTAGTACGATACAAATGTGCAATAATATGGTAATTAATTAACTATTCTAAAATTACAATGGTATTATATCTGAAATTATTTATTAGGAATTCACACAAATGTTCTTATTTATTCTTACTGATAACTGAATTGAAAAACAATTTGAAATATGTCAATTTTTTATTGAAACACATGGTATTCATTCAGTTGTTTTTTCTATCAATATCAGTGCTTAATTTTTATCATGACTAATTCAAAATACTCCTAACACAACCTTCCAAACACAGCGACATTGGACGCACCTATAAGTTGTAGAACAAACCACTGATGCGTAGGTTCTGCCATGTACCTAACTTACACAGAATTACATTTCATGAATTTAACTCATCAAGGTCGAAATTGGTTTCCAATGTTTACGGTAAACCGTTCTATAACAAAATCAATGGAAAACTGTACTTACACACACCTACAGACTACATCTGTTTCGTTTTTTTTACTATCAATAATATACATGCATGCAACAATTACACAATCACTTTTATTCGTATCATTCATCTAAAAGTAATTTGAAATCAATTATTATAGCCAAACATATTCAATATCTAAATGTGTATGGAAAGATTAGGTACCTAACCTATAAAAAAAATGAGTTTCGATATCGAACCATTTGTACCTGCCTGAT
>PVMI01045392.1:0-15506 GCA_008528875.1 Aulacorthum solani
AATATAAGTAATGAAATGTACCACACGTTACGTACCCTGTGGATGCACTTTGACCCGTGAACGACGAAAGGGTCGTGTATGAGAATGGCGGTGGTCGGTCGCTGTTCGAAATCTTTGACTAGACATCTAGCAACGAAATGCGTCAATTTGGGCGCATCCGGTCGAGCCGACAATGGCAAGACAGGTGGCGGTTCCCGCGGTATTTGAAATAAAGCCCTCATTGGATGCAATCCACTGAGCGGAGGATCTCCAGTAGCTAATTCTATAGCCGTTATGCCCAACGACCACACATCACATCTACTGTCGTAGGACGAATCCCGTTGTTGTTCGCAAGCGATCACCTGGAAAATAAATCAAGCGATTTATTATTATTATTATTATATCCACGCTTCGACATTATTATTATTGGTACGTCAAAACAGATAATATAAGACTAACAGGAGGGCTTTATTTTGTTGGAAAAAATAGTTATAGGAACATACAATTTAGGAAAATATTTTTATTACTTGTATTTATCTGTAGATCTGTACTTATTGACGTATGTACTTTGTTGGAATAGTATTTATTCAGAAACGTATATTATCAGAAAAGTATTTGTATACAGGCAGTAAGTATTTCGGAACCATATTATATTTATACCTCAACCCAATAATATAATTTTTCCTCGAAAATAAGTTTCTAAACAAACACGCGATTCCAACAAAATATTTGATATTTTGGAGAATGTTGAATAAAAAGGTTAAAACCCCATGGTGTTAATTATATATGCTATTTTAAAGTACATATACTAGGTATACTGCATGATCACATTTTATACAATATGCAGTTATCTATAAACCTAAACATCTAATCAATTCAAAATTATTGATTAGATACAGCATTAATAATTAATGGTAAACATATTGTGTACACTGTATAAGGAGACGGTGCACATAAAAGTGAAATTCGATTAAGAATTATTAGTTTGACACGACGATCTCTTGGAATTAAGCTCATATTAAATATTATAATCTCTATAGTCGAATTTTCTAATAATTATACGACAGCGTGTTAAAATACTGTTTATTTATATGCTGATTATCATTTTACAAATTGCCACTAAACTTATATTAAAATTAAATTAAAGGAAGTATAGTGTTGCATGGCTCTACCGATAACGTCTTAATAAGTATGGAAATATTCCATGCAAAAATACAATGCTTTCCTATTTCTCTTTTCATCGTTAACTCACCCACTAGAGTATAAATCACTAAATTTTTGTTTTTTGTCTAAAAACTTTAATCAAGGCTATCTACAGAAGATGCATTGCATTTTAATAATTTATAAAAATACTGAAAACAATTTAAATAAAAAATTTCAGAAAGAACGCTAAGCAAAAACGAAGTAATAGTGTGTGTGGGTGATATGAGTCGGGGCAAACAATCTTCACGATGTCAGTTAATGATGAAATTTAAAAAAAGTTGATGAAGTTGTATTCTTCCGTCATACATTGACATGTTACCGTAGCTGAGTTAAGAATGCAGGAATTAAAAATAGGGAATGAAAATGTTTACGTAAAAGTGTACTAGAAACATAAGATATGGGTAGTTGTGATAAATAAATTAACCCAAATATTTATTTTGTCTTAAAAATTGTTTATACATTGACAGTGCAAGAGCAAAGCTTTTCCAGCTTGAAGCGAGTAAAAACTTGTGACTTTTAAATAGTTTATATATTTATCAAAATGAATGTATGTTTGTGGCTTATATAATATACTCAAAAACTAATCGACCTATTTTGACAACAATTTTAGAGATTGTTCTTAAAGATGTTAAAATAGTTTGGAGAGTAGTTTAAAGAACGTTCAAAAACACCCTCAACCGATTTCGGTTTTACGACTGAATTACAAAATTAAGAGGATTAACATGTATATTTTTTATCTTCGTCTTACCCTCTTACAAGTGCATAACATAATATTAACAAAGTAAATTTAAGTTCAAAAGTTCACTTATGTTTCGTTATAGTTTTAATATTAGAGTGAGTTATATGGTATTATTATATTATCAAAGTGTATAAATTTACAACATTATCAACATTGATTTGTTCGAAGTGTTCATTGATTTCAATTGTGAAGTGAGTTATAAAATAATATGTAAACAATTTTTCTAGAACATAGATCTATGAATATATTTTATTTCAGTGGCCAGCTGGAATCAATGTATACCTATAAGTACTACAATTTAATAACAATACAGAGGTTGTTCACCTACATTTCAGTCGCTGTTTTAATGATCAGCAACGTATGGTATTAATTAATTTTTAATTAATGAAAAAAATCTATCTTACACCAGCTACATATTTCAAAACCGGTCAGTGCACCATTTTGCTGGGCGTTTATAAGTACACGACACACGTGAGTTTCTCTAAAATCTGAATCATGAGGTATCGAGCGCGCTAATGATGCATCGATGCCCACATTTGACGATAATGAGTTATTGACGAGAATATGTGAGTGTGTGTAGTTAAGTAAATCATGACAAGATGAACTTTTTTCTAAACAGCCGATATTTGATTGGCGACAAAAAAGGTAAGTACCTAAAATAACTTCGTTAAAAAACAAATGATATAATATGTACATCTATACGGCTATACTAAAATCTATATCGGTACTATATCTGTTACAGCCAGACTCCATTAGCTTTAAGATCACCAACTTATACTGACTTTAAACAAATATTAGGTAATTTCATAATTACTAATTTATATACGAGTAATAGTAGCACAGTAGGTACATATAACAATAATTACGCGCGTTACAATTTAATAGATTTGTAAGATGTCATAGTTTGTATATTGTATTATATCGATTTTATGGAAGTTTGTATAGTTGGTGGGTATTTATACATTGTATTTTGTCAGTTTCCATTTCGACTATTTAGAAAAAGGTTGATTTTTTCGCGGTTTAACATCTCCCTAACTAGAGCGACACCAGAGGTGACAAAAGTTGGTATTACCTAGGACATATGACATAAGTAAATTAAGATTTGAAGCATTTTTTGTTGGTAGTTGTGGGTGGGTACTTAATAGTTTTAAAAAATAATTATGTCATGGGGGTTTTAAAAGACATTGGTGACTCTGTGGAATACTATTGGACGCAACTGATACTTGTATGATATTTTACCGAAAATATCATACCTACAACTATTAGCTATTTACAGAATTTGGAAGACAAGAAATAATCGCTAAGACTGCCGGGCGATATAGTTTGATAAATTATTAAGAGTAATAATTCAAATTAACCGAAACTGTAAGGAAACAGAGAATATCTAGTTCAAAAAACAAGCAATATGCACATTATATAAGTTGAAAATTGTTACACTTATTCATGTATTTATTTTATTAATTTCATTGTTTTCTATAACATTTTATTACAAACTGTGTACGATTAGGTCAGGTTATTTTAACATATTATTTCAGTGATTTTTTTTTACCTAACATCCGTTTATTTATGATAGATACAGGTATACAGTATTACCGTTATACACTCATACTTAGGTATACATGGAAGAATTCGACAACAAAGTAACACGCACAAGCAAATCGTAGTATTATTGCGCACATGACCTACCTATTTATAGTTACTTGCGGTAAACGGCCACGAATATTTTCATTCGATTTTCGAGGGAATCTTGGGAGCTGATAGTAGTATAGTTATTCACGGTCGATTATATACGGAGGACGCGATATATTGTTAATAATATTATTATATTTTATTGTGTATACTACGCTACATATTATTATAATTTATTATATAGGTGCTCCTATATACTATGTACACACGCGCATCAGCAGGTCCGCGAAAGCGATGAGCAATTTTCACTCAATTATCCCATCAGACAGGTTCGAGAGAATTGCACTGCAGCCGATATTCAAATAATTGGACGGCACGCACGCGATATGAATCATGGAAGATGTATATTATTTTTACAGCGGTAAACAACAAAATACACGTCTCTCGCCGCCGCTGCAATTTGAAGTTCGCCTACAAGTCATATGTATACATGTAATATTATACCGTCGTGAAACGTGTAAACGAACGTTGTCGAAAGTAGTAACGGAAACCACAGAAAAAATTTTGATTTTGAAAATTATGTATATGAATACCGGACAGCCGCCACGGTGTTGCGCGAGGTGGTACAGCGCTGCTTCCGCTGCACCGGTCCCGTCCCCTGTGGGTATATTAATCGTCGGTTAAACTGGTCGTACCTATCATAATATTCTACTCGGCGAATGATGATAGCTATGACGATACGAATATCGGAATATTTTAATATCGCATTAATAATATGTATAAAATACATAATATACTTTATGCACTGCAGCAGCTGTTATATAGGCGCTATATTGTACCTTGACATTTCTGCTGCAGTCGGAACTCTCGACTATCGTGTTCATAACCATAACGTTTAGAGCGAATATATACATGTATATATATATATAGTTTGGCCATGGTTGACCCTCTCACCGACCACGTCTTAATAATATATTAGCAGCGAAACCCGAAAAATATTAGGAAACCAATTATACGTAGTATATTATACTTATGTGTTTGGGACGGACAGGCCGATTTCTTTTTTTCCCTCTGCGTCTCATTAGTTTTTTTTTTATTTTGACTTATTTCTGTATTTTCTCCACTTTGAACTCTATAACAACTTACGCAATGACTCGAGAACAGCTACTACCGCAGCCCGTTGTATTATATACGACTGTAGGTCGTGTGCAAATAATTCACTGACGATAACTTAGGTATTTATGCTACAAATATTATATTATGCTATGTACAATAGGTAGATGATGAAAAGTACTGTATTTTGATTGTTGTTATCCAAGGCATGGGGAGTTAGTAAAAACGACGTATATGATCCTAGAAAAACGCAGCAGCCACGAGTACCAAATGGAATAGAAAACGAAACAACCGAGTACATAATATACCTAGTGAATAATTATAACGGTTTCTTCCGCACGCGGACTTGATCGCAAGTCGACCATTCAAATATACGCATGCACGGAAGATCGTCGGTACATATTCAACCCCTACCCCCTCTTGCATTATTAGTCATACAATCAAAACTATAATATATCTTTTATCTACTATCATATAAAAGACAAATATCTAATTGCTCCTAAAAGCAAAGCGAATGGAGTGAGTAGGCCATGTTAAGTGAACTAGTAAAATTCTTATACGAAATGCTCGGATCAGAAACATAACAAAAAATATCGACCAAGGGGAAGACCTTGCCAGCGGTGGTCAGATAGGACGAAGGAGAAAATTTCAGACACCGACAAGAGTCAAGGCAGTTGTATGATGCAATAAGTCGGAATGGATGGAGAAGTTTGGTAGAAGCGAGCAAAAGGCCTCAAAGTCTGTATAGCACAAAAAAAAAAATGAATGAATATTGTTTTCTTTAATTTTTAATAAAGACAAAACGCAGAAAAACAAGTTTGTGTTTTTAATGTCTGTATATACTCTATTTTGTACACGGTACAAGTAGATATGTTATCAAATTATTTTTTCTAATATAGATACTGGCTTTTATTTTTTTTTTTTACAATAAGTCATAACTCATTTGAAACCTAAAGAAAATAATAAATGTCACTATCGTCAAGACGATTTTTATTCACTCTGTTAACAGTTTATATGAATATATATGGTATGAAATACGTCAAACACTCGAGGAATGTACAAAGAAAGATGACTATACCGCAGTAAATTGTTTGAACCCCGAATAGAAAATTGACGATTATTGTTTTTTTTTCAAGGGTCATCCAACTTTCACTATTTAAGTAAATTCTAAGAAATCACCGTTCCCTTTTGTGAACATTCAGTGATATTGTTGATTTCCATTGGACAATATTGAATATAAGTTATACATAAGTCAGCAGAGTACGCATTTAAAATATTATTATTAATACAAGTGTATGAATAATTTATGTTTATCTATTATTCATTTTTTTTTTTTTGGATAGAGAAAGCATTGAAAAACCACCCTAACCAGTAACAAAAAATCAACGATTTTATCATGTACAGAAACACAAAAATACGCAAGCATTAAATGTAATAAATATTGTGTTTCACAATTCACCAAAATAAAGACGATCGTTAAAATAATTTGTTTTTGCTCTTTAAGATCGTCATAGACACTATGAATATAATTCGACGATTAAATTTGATACACATCAAAATTGTTTACTGTTGTATTTAAAAAAAAATCTTACTGACCAGAAAATTAGTTATTTAGTTATTTATGGAAAGGAATTGACCGTTGTCAGCTTATAATGATATGCATACATTATTTTTTTTATGTACAATGTGAGATAATCATCATGATTATACATTCAATTTATAGATTTATAAAAATTCGACATGTTTTTGGAATCATGTAGTGAGCGAAGAGATATAAAAATCGATAATGAACATAGTTTATAATATTACACATTATGTAGTTATAGCTTATACAATTAAGTACTAAATAACGACGGTTGATGAATTCATTATTTTTAAATGTTGTACCGATATTATAAGGATATATACTTTCTTTATGATTAAATTATTAGCACGATGCAACATAATAGTATTATATTATGTTGAACAATATAGCTATTAATGATTTCTACAAACATAATTACTTCTAAAGAAAATCATTATGTTTTTGAAATTAATTTTTTAAATAGCTATATACTGCCTATATTCAGAAAAAGGAGGATGAACAAATATTATATAAATAAACATAATATAATATTATAATTTGATTTTTCAAACTTTAATTAATAATAAATCATCATGTTTTTATTATGAATATTTTTTATGAACAAAATAGTCCTAATAATGTACCTAAATAATTAATACCTATATTTTAAAATGTTATAATGAATTTATCGAACTTTACTAATCTCATACTTAGTTAAATAACAACAATGTAAGAAGGCAATAGAGATCCTTCTAAAATATTTTTTAATTCATAAAAAGTTTAAATTGGATCAAAAAAGCCCAATAATATGAGATTTAATTGTATATTATAAACAAAGAACCAATTAAAATAAAAAAAAATTTTAATAGAGCTGGTTCCGAGAATGAAAATTATAAAGATCTTGATATACTTGCTACCTTTAAGTATTTTGTGTACAAAATTTAGTACTTCGTTTATTCTAAAAAAAAAATTCCTTGCCGAAGATTTATTTAATAAGTGTTATAAAACATGCTATATGATTTAAAAATAAAGGTCACAAATACATTGATTTTATAGGACCTAAATCGTTTAATTCTCTAAATATTAAATAGTAAACAAATATTTAAGAGCAAATACCACAATTAATGCCAATAAATATATTTCATTCGTTATCATGTTAACTATTATATATATTTTTAAATGCTTTATGTAAACTAGTTTTATTGTATTTATTTATCTATTGTTATCATATTAATTATTTAATGTAATGTTACCTCTAACTCGAGCTTTGTTGGGGCTTAATATATTATACCTGATGTAATTATTTGTATAAATATTAATTAATGATTTTATTAAATAAAAAAAATTAAACTTTTTAAATAAATACGATCGAAAAAAAAAATAAATCGGGTTTTCAATCAAATTTAGCTATAACTTATAACTTATAATTCTTGGTGTAATATTATAATAACTAGCTGGTAAAACACGTTTCTACAAACAACTAGTTACTCTATGAAACAACTTCTCAGAACTAAAGTTCATAGGTAATTAATTAGTAACGGAAAATGTTTTATATCATTATATCAGTCTTATATAAATGTGATTTTTATTTTTTTACATAGAAGTTAGAATGTCTGAAAATGAGTAAATCATATGTTATAGTTAATAATAATAATAATTATTATTATTAATTAACAGACCGACTACAATGATTACAAATGTATTGTGATGTTTATATTGATAAATAAATTTGTATATTATTAACTTAGTTCTGGATTCAAACACAGTAACCAGAGAAAGTTTTAATGCTTAGTTCATATTTCCCGGTGTATTTTTAGCATACTTTGAAATTAAATGGTCCGTCACCGCACGGGCATAATTTTATTATTCTAGTAACCTAAATAATGTTTTAAAAATGTATTAATCTACAAAACAAAAACAAAAGATATTATTTAACTATAATCAACGACTAAAAACTTTTATTCAATAATTACAATATTTATTGTGTTATATAAAATTATAAACACATAATATACGATTCGATAAAGTATACGTTTTCCAATTAAAATTAAAGAAATGTTTTAAACTTTTAAAGGCATATAGAGGAAATAAAAAAAAGAAATGAGAATTAAATTTAACAGTAAGGTTCCCAAAAAGAAAATTTACTAGAAATTATATGTATAAAATATATATACAATTTTAAATACAAAATTAAACATGCAGAACGTACACAACGTATTAATATATATATATTTTTTAATATCGAAGTAAATAGAAGACAGAGAGTATTATTAATTAGTTTTAAAAATAAATACTACCTATAATAGAAAATAATTGGAGAAAATTTGTTACTTTAAATACTGATTGATTAACATTAGCGTTTAATTTAGTAAAATTATTAATTAGATGAATAGATAAACATTATTTTAAAAAAATGAATGGAATAGTTTTTATAATTACATAAATATTAATGATTAATAATTATTTATAAAATAATATCCAGTTTAATAAATAAGAAGTGTTTTATGTTTAATTATTGCGGAAGAGTATTGTTTTTATATTAACTTTCTATAGTCCAGAGCTTGCATTCATTATAAGAGAATACAATTTTTGGGTTAAGCCGGTCAAATATATACAATTACGCAAAAAATATCAAACCATAAAGCGTAAAAACGGTTTGTAAATTATCCAAAAATTAATCTTATCAGAGGAATTATTAAAACAATCGTTGGACCTTATCTTAATTATCTAGCCTTAAGGCTAAAATAAGGCTACTTCAGTAGGTTTAGTATCTAGACCAGTTATTTTAAAACCATGTTATCCATATTTAAAAAAATAACGGTGAGTATCAGTGTTAAACAAAAATTAGATGCAATATGAATATTTCTTGGTTAGGCTAAAATTCGGATTAATAATACATTAGAATTATCCGTATATGGATAATATTGTCGATACGATAACCATGTAAAAATAATTCGAATTTTTACAAAAAAAAAGTTTTTTACAATCATAATGATTTTATATTTTCAGTTTAAGTTTTAATATTTACACTTAATAATATTATTTATAAAATACTGGTAATCGTAGGCATTAGTCAAGATAACGGAAAAGTACCTACAAAACATATTAATATAGATATGAAGTCAATAGGTATCAAAAAGTGTTTGTAGAATACCTATATTACAAATAGAGTGATGTTGAGGAGGGATATTTGGGAGATGGTCATCTCTCAGATTTTCAGAAACAACCGGGCGGGTCTGAATCATTTATTCAGGGTTCTGATACTTGATCTAATTATTCGTCCATCGTTAAAAGAATAAATATTTTAACTTAAATTTAGGGAACTCATTATAGTTATAATTCTGATTAATTCAGATGTTTTGAAGAAAAAAAATTTGGTTATATTGCTTTCGGGTTTGTTGATTTTGAATGTATTTTAAGGGTGTTAAAGGGTTAGATTAATTCAGGTGAAGAGGTACCTATTTTCACCAAAACAATTTCTATATTATAAAAATCTATAATACAGAAAGTTTATTAAATTCAAGTTTATAAAAAAAAATTTATGTATAAAAATAAATGTTATAAAAATAATCAATGGATGATATCAGTGATAACTGAAACTGACTTAGTTATTGGACAACAATTTTAATTTTTACCCTTCTAACCACTCTTTACTCCAGTTACTTAAGTTCACTACGTTACTGTACACAATACACAATACACGATGCATAATACAAGCACACTCATACTAGAATGTATAGTTACTATATTATTATGCACTACAAACTATATTATGTATACTGCACAGTGTACGTGGTTACATGGGTAACGGGTCAAATACATAATTATCATTGGGTTAAACTATACGTGGGGAGGGTGTCAATTTTATAGACCTATGCTAGTTTAGGTAAAATGTTTGTTGAAATCATAAATTTAGTATTAAGTAATGAAAAAAGTAAGATCCTTTTAATGTAAATAGAACATAAATTAAGGTAATTCAATATATATCAATCATAAAATGTTATGTTCATATTATATAATGCTAATGTTCAGTTTCCATAAAATTATTGATGACTATAGATACAATTTAAATTGGTAATTACATTTTGCTAACAATACAGTCGAATCTGCTTACAACGATGTCGACATGTTGTATACAGCAATATTATAAATATATAAAAATATTTTCTTATTTAAGCAGAATATGGTAAAATTTTCAAAACGTGCATATTTTGATATGTATAATTACGTAATTACAATACAATAATACACATTAGTAATTATATTTATTATTAAATGTAATTTATGAGGGTTATTCAAAACTGTCAAATAGTATTTATAAATTAGTAAGTAACATATTATTTTAAAAAAAATAGTTTTTCATTTGTTATTAAAAAAAAATAATAATAACTACAATAATATATATTTTAAGGTTATAATGTATGCTTTTTAGTTTTTACCCCTTGAAACCTTGAAGATCTTGCGAGACAGATAGAAGACGATGCTAATGATCATGTAATCCACAGAGATACACAGCGCGGGATAAATCACATTCACACAAACACAACCGTGAGATTAAACAAATCATAAAATATTAAAAACTTCAAAGATATTCTATGTAGAAAAAAATATAATAAGCTACAAAGATATTTTATACAGAGATATTGTTTATTGAATCGTGCAGACAGAAGAAGCGAAAGACTTCAGTCGCAACAACTGTACGCGGTGGACGATTGTGCGATAATAATATCATTATTCTCATCGACTGCGGTCGGCATCGAAGAAAAAGAAACGCGTGTCGGTAGCGAAAACCAGTCGTCCGGAGGCAATGATGTTCTATACCGATTTCTCAGCAAAACGGAATAACGTACGCACGCGGATATTATTTTATTTCCTCTTATAATTTTCCGCCATACAAACACAGACGGGAGGAGACTCGATGACCTGTTTCGATCGCGAGACACAGCCGCGGCATTTCCGCTCACCACCAACACGCAAACTTTTCGTAATTGGTAACTAGTTGGTAGCTAGCATTACCTACTGCTGTACCCTCCCTTTAACAGTCTTCCTCGTCATTATTGATATTGACTGTTGTATATCTATACATATAATATAATATATATTATATAAATTGATGTTTGCCCTCTATAAACTCAAAAACTACTGGTACTGGACCATAGTCAATAAAAGAAAGCTTGTTTTATTTCAACCCCTGACATAGGGTGGCTCACATAAGAATTAGGTTTTGGCTAATGAAAATTAATATTTTTTTAAATTTAAGTAAACAATTGTAATTGGTTACAGATACTACTATAATAATTAATAGAAATAGGGTATATTTATTATTTATGCATTAAATATATAGTAAATTTAGCAAAATATTAAGCAAAATTAAAATTAAATAATTATATAAACATAATTACAATGATTAATTTTATGATTTTTAATCATGATTTACTTCGTTAATTCTGTACATATTTTTTTATGTAAACACATAAAAGACAAACACCAATCTTAACAATATTGGATTTACGTCAACCTTTAAGCATTCATTGAATTTGTCTTTTTTGTTTTAATGTTTATATCAAACTTATGTCCAGAATTAAGAAGTGAAAAATCATAAAATCAATCACAGTAATTGAGTTTATACTATATATTCAACTGAAGTAAAATGGAAAACGATAGAAAGATAGATTGATTTTAACCAAGGCAAAGTCGGCTAATACAGCAATTATTACGAGTATATACAAATATTATAGAGTTTATAATCATTAATCAATGATATTACTCATTACCTATTATATATAATATTATAAACCTGTCTGCGTATTATTAGTACTTAGTAGAGCGAAAACTAGAACAACTGTAATTTATGGATACGGCCAAAAGTCTATCCGTGTGCGATTTGTATTTTATTAAATCATTCTCAGGCTTTATCGACTGGACGACACGTATAAAAGAAATAATTAATAATAAATTGGTGGCATATGTACTTTCTTGACAGAAGTCAATAAAAAAATATTTTTTTGTTCAATTTCACTCGTGTTATTCTATTAAGTGTACCTATGTACTGTAAATACAGTTAGAAGAATCTCGATAATTCCAACAGGAGTGAAATTTAACAGATATAGTATAATATCATAGATTATATATAATTTATGGGGGAGTGGGGGGGGGGCTTATGGAAGCTTACATTACTTGTCTTCTTAAGAACCTAGAATACCTATGAGAGAAATTTAGTTACTGTTGAAGAAATGTCCACCAAGCTGCTTAACTTATACAGCACAGTTCTCATAAATGATTAAAATTAAAACTAATACAATTTAGAATGAGTAGGATTTTTATAAACAGCAACAATTGTTTGATCAACATTATTTTATGAAATACGTACTGAAAAACAATTTTTTTAACTCACCCTAGCTTTTTAACTTTACCCTTATTTTTGAATTACCATCTTAACTTTTATTTTGATACGGCATATCATGCAGGATACAGTAAATAATATTGTGTAGGTAATGTGTACAATATTAAAGTAGATACCTAACAATAACTGTTATAGGAACGGCTGAAAAATATTCAACAATTCCTCGTAGACATCATATACAATCTAAGCACACCTTAATAAGTATAAGAATTATTTATTTGGCGTTATGCAAAGCATATGCGTTATGTACAGCTATTTTAATTAAGAAAAGTAAATCATGAATGGAAATTTGATATGTTTTAAGTCAGTTTCGGGCTTCCGGCTTATAACAAAACCAAGTACTTAGTAAAATCCAAACGTAGGTCATAAATATTTGTTACATCCGATTAATCAATATGAGAAAAATGGTAACTGAGATATTTTTAACATTATATTTTTAACAGACGGAATAAATAACACAATTTTTGTGAGTGGTAACTGTAAAATTATTATAATTATTCAGCTTTAACATTTTAATAAAATAGTGACCTATTAATTGTATAAACATAATACAACAATACGAATTTACAGTAATGTAGGTTGGTAATTCACAAAGAGCAGAAGTGCAGAACACTTCAGTTTATACCTTATAAGTTATAGTAATAATTTTACAATAACTTAGTTTATGTAAACTAAAATATACAGGTCAGCTGTTAATTAATAAAAATAAATATATTTACTACACATATAATCATTAATTAATTATTTAGACAGCATACAATAAATATGCGTAAATTAAAAACCAAATAATATTTTATTCACACACCAATTAAGATCACTGTTTTCAATTCATTATGTGATTGGTTAAGTACTAGACTTCAAAAAAATATTCGAGTTGAGTTCTTGAACCGACTCAACTAAAATCTTTTTTGCAATATTGTAAATACGAGCACTCGACTTCAATTGTGTGCTCAACTTAAATCGATCATTCGTTTCACTAGATATTTTTAAAATTAAAATTCTATGAATAGTATTTTATTGAAAAATAAATTTTAAGATTATAAATAACTGAAAGAACCCAAATTCTAGTACAATTTAAAATACTTAAGTAATTTCCAGTACTCGACCCTTCTTCTAATACTTGGCATTTATCGAGTAATCGACGTTTTTAATACTCGACATTTTTTGAGTACTCAAATTTTAAACTAGATTCGACTCGAAATAATTGATACTCGACCCAAGATTAAAAAACAATACTCCTTCAACACTAGATTTATGTTATCAATGTATTTTTGTACTATATTAAATTTGAAAGCAAATGTTAGATTTTAAAAGCGATTAGAAAAGTAAAATAAAAAGATAATGAAATAAATGTTCCAGTTTCAATTTCAGTTTTTGATTTTTTTTTCAATAACTTATGTTGTGAATGGAGTAATTTCAACACGCCCCATCAGTGGTATCCAAAATTTAATTGATGAAAATGTAACTTTTAGGGTACTCTATGCATCGGAATTTTATTATAACTGATAATCGGATTTAGACAAAAACAAAAAATCCAATAGCTATCATTTTTACATTGAATCTAAATTTTAGACTAAAATAAAATAGGGTAATCGGAATAATTGTAAACTGTTTGATTCCTAAAAGTATAATTATTTAGACTATTTTAATATAAATTATGAATAAAATTGTACTTGGCAATCAGGCACAGCACTAAGGGTGGACCAGCAAGATCTTTAGCCCACCCTAAAAATGGACCATTAGAAAAAATAGGGGGCTGATCCTCCCTAAAACTTGTAATAACCCCATCCAAAAATGAATTATTTAATTATTTCAAAAAATATTAATAAACCGTTTACAATTCAACTGTACTTTCTTATTATTTTTTTTTTTGGAAAACAATTAAAATGATTTAATTGAAATTGGAATTGTATAATTAATTATATTGCCTATTATAAATACGGTAAAAATCATTAGTTGTTTGCCTTTATTTGTTTTTAAGGAAACAATTTATGTCGGTACATTGGTACGATTATTATACACAGGGCCGTAGCTGGAACAAATTTTCGGAGAGGGGGGGGGTTTAAATAAAATAATATTTTCATTTTAAGTAATTAAAAAAAACTAACACTTATTTTAAACAAAAAAAAATCACATTTTACTTTGTTAATGCATCATAATTATTTTAAAGTAAATTTATATTATATACAATTATTAATCTAAAAAATATTTTATAGCACAAAATCTATTTGTCGGTTTTTTTCTTTAGCGAAACGATCAATAACTTCAGCCGGATCGATATGAATTTGCCTATGAACACTCAAAAGAGCAAAACCTGTAAGTCGTTCTTGGCCTGATGAGTTGCGTAAATAGTTTTTTAATCTTTTCATGGTTGAAAATGTACGTTCTGGCGTAGAAGTCGAGACTGGCAATGTAGCTAATAGCTTCAAAAGAAAAGATATGTTTGGAAAATATTCATAATTACATTTAATATATGCTTCAATAGCTGAATTTGGTTGGTCTTTTTCTGGTTTGTTGGACCATTTTCTTTTCCAAAGTTGAATTTCTGTTAGTAGTACTTCTATATCCAGAAATTCAGAATATATTTCGAAGTCGTTTGCATCTATTTCAAATTTGTTGCATATTTTTGGTAACAACTTTTGCAATGAAGAAATTTGTTTTTTGTGATTATTAAACCTTGCTTGAAGTTGTTCAATGAAATCGTCGAAAAAAGGAATAGCTATTGTTATGCGGTAATATTCTTCAGGTGAATTTGTAATGACATTAATTCTATGTTTTTGACGTGCAACAATTCTTAGTATTTTTATGTCTTCTTCACTATCAAATGATTTTATGAGATCCTTTGCTTTTTAAAAAATCTTGGAAAATGTAGTATC
>PVMI01045402.1:0-14098 GCA_008528875.1 Aulacorthum solani
GCCATAAAATAATTTTGAGTAAATCTTATAAAATTCTAGGCTTTATCAATAGGAATACCCAAAATGTTGAACAAATATTGGGCAGCAGAGTAACAGCATTATTAATGTCTCTGCTAGAAATAAGGTAATGTGTACGTTATATTTTATTTTATAACTAACTAATTCATACATATGATGTGTATCTACTATTAAATAGTAGTCTATATTACTCTACTAGTTTTATAATAATAAAAATGAATTATTTTTATTGTTACCTATCAAAGATATTAATCATAGGTTACTGAAAAAAAGTTTTTTGAAGCATTAAGCTTTTAAAGACAAGTTTCAAAAGATAAATCTTGCATACAGTGGCTGGAGGTATCAGATACATATATATATATATATATATACGTTTCAGAACATTATTCGTTCATTTTTAAGTCTTACTAATTTTACCTTATATTATTTCTTGCTATTTAATGATCAAAAAACCAATATGTAGTTGATATAATACTAATATACTATTGTTAATAATTTGGGTACGTGTAAATACATAAAAATTAATATTAAGACTTAAAAATTACTTAATAAGCTATTATTCACTGCAAATAAATTTGTTAATTTTAATAATTTTGATTTTAATGTCTAATAATAGTTTTCACATGGTGGCAGGGTACTGGACTATTTGGTTTATTAGTGAACAGAACATAATACATTTAATTTGAATAGTAATAAAATAAGTAGTTAATGTTAAGTAGTTAATTGAACACCTTCAAAACCTATACAATTATGTATAGTACAAAATATAATCAACTTTTTTAATTAAAAAGTATTGTTTTCATTATTATTGAAGAACGATTGTTATTATTTTTTAATTTATCTAATTTAGCCTGGCCCGTCTAAAACTTAAGTAAAAAAATAATTTATCCTATTAGTCTGATGAAGAACTAAAACTAGTTTGAATGAATAAAAACTTATAGAACAGAAATGGAAAATAATTAATTCAAAAATAACAATATATGTTTGAAATCAAAAGCTCAATATAAATGAAAATCTAAAATAGTTTTCATGATCTGGTCCAAACATGAAATTTCAATTTTTTTATTTTTTTTATTTTTAGAAGAAAATATACAATGTATATCTAAGACATAATAAGTATATGTGTGATAAAGGGAACAAAAATAGGGTGGTTTACATACATTTGAGGAAAGAAGCCTCCCACTGATGACACTTTCGTCTTGGTTATAATTATAAATTATGTATTATATATTTAGTTACATCTTGTATGTTATTATTTAAAGTAATAAATCTCTGCACCACTTAAGCAAATGAAATTTTAATAAATCCAAAATAATTTCCAACATTTTAAAAATGGGTCCTCTACAAACTAAGACATTGGTTCTCGTGGTACACCAAACTCTTCTGTATTCTTATTTGTATATGGTAAAAAAACATGTAAGAGATCACTATAATCATTATCATATTAAAATAACACAAAATAAATGATTTTTAAAAGTTTATTTGCATGAAGAAATTATATTATAAAATCGAATTATTTTTATTAACTATAAAAAAAAAATAATTATTCATAGTAAAAAAAGACATAATTACATTCCAAAAGTATACCTTAGGAATATCTGTTAAATATTGTTATATTGTTACAATGTTGATAACACAAATTTATGAAGACGGCAGTACAAAAAAATAAATATCTTCATAATAATATTCTGTAGTGGTTGTAGAAGTTGTAGTTGGACGCCTGGTGGTAGTTGTTGTAGTGGTAGTTGGACGCCTGGTGGTAGTTGGAGGACTGGTGGTAGAATTCTTCTTACTGAATATTTAAATATAATATTAATTATCAAACCATCACAATTAAATATTTTTGAATATAATGCACTTCGCATTGTCATTAAAAACACAATAATTCTGATGATAACTTCTTTTTTTAAGTCCAAGCCTAATGATTGTAAAATATTTTATAATTAATAAAACACACTGGATAAGTCTCTTTGGTTTATAGAATGTGTCTCGAATTCAATGACTAAGGCCTCTATGATGGATGTAAAAATGTTGTGAATTTTAACTTTATAGTTAATATGTATTAAGAACTGTAAGAGGATAAATTATTATGATGAAGATCGATATCTGTTGTCATCAAGATTTAAACATGTTTTTGAGCTTATAGTATAAGGCAATTAAAATTTTTATGAGTAATTGTTATTATTTTTAACTTGATCAAAATACTTGAAAATATAAAACGTGAAAAACAATATTTTTTTCATGAGAGTTAGAAAATTTGCATTGGATATTCACCTGTAAAATAAACAAATTCTCAAAGAATAATTTTCTAATATATTTTTTTAATTCAAATACTATTAAAATGATGTATTTACAAACTTGTAATATTGCAAAGTATGTGTTCTGAACAATCCATTTAAATTTGTTATATTTCATACTGGAACAAATTTACCTATTATTAAATTTAGAAGTAAGAATAGTAGAAGCTATAATAAATAGTATCTACTAATAGCTAGTGTACCTCGTAGGTTTTTTTATATTTTAATTTTAAAGCAAGTAAGAGTATTTTAAAATTGTAAATTGTTTGTGCATTTTAAATTGGATTAATCAGAACATAAAATTTGCAATGTTTTGAGTTTTTAAGATATACACATCAGACAACACATGCATGTGAAGCGTTCTACTAACAATAGGTACTGGACATTTCCATAAAATGTTTATTTTATCATTTTCTAAACATGATCAAATTTCAAATTATTTTGACTCGTTTTGAGCTATTTATAGACCATTGAAATTTTCAATTATTTATATTAGGATCAAATTTAATTAAATTAGATTTTTAAACAAAGAATAACTATTTTGGTTATTTTGTTGTAATTTAAAAACATTTTTTGTTGACATGAAACTTTTAAAGCATATTATTTTAGCTTATACACAGAATAACATTTTCAAATTCAATTTTTTTGGGAAAAATTAATTAAATCTTCTGTAGTAAGTACTAATGTGTAATAGTAAAATAAGTTACTTCAATCATAATATCATAAAATTTACTTAATATTATGGGTGCTGAGATTCATTTTTTGAAAAAAAATTACAATAATTTTATATCATTGAATTCAAATTTAACACATCCATTTAAGTGACTACTCGAGTGCTTAACCAACTGTCCCGTTTTTAACCCAAAACAAAATGAACATTATACTACTTAGCAGTTGAGAAGTTTAAAACTGATCATAATTATATTAATTTAAATCATTATTTGAAATTATTACAAAAGTATACGTACTTAGACATTTTACGGTGAGGTCTTGCAGTAGTCATGGTCTTATTTGTAATTGGTTGATTGCCAATAACTCCACCATTATTCTTTTTCTGACTAAAAAAAATTATTAATTTTTTTTATTGATTTTGAATTAATAAAATTTAGACATCAATGTGTTTTTTGAATACAAATAGCACATTACATTTAAATTTATACCACAATTCTTTGGGAAATTAAATCTTTTCTAAAACATTAAAGCTCTTAAAATTATGATAAAATTATAGATATTTAATTAAAGTAAACGATGTTATGTATTTTGTTGAAATTATAAAACATTATTTGTTGGGACTCAAAATATTTACTTATATTATAAATTTTACTACACTCAATGACATTTTCAAAATATGCAATGCTTTTGGCAAAAAATAAATCAATCTTTCGTGAATAGAGAAATAAGTTACTTAAATAGCAATATCAAAAAAAAGTTTTAAAGTGGGTCATGTAACTCTAGTTAACATTAGGTGTCTAAAGAGTGACTGTAACGGATATATTAAATTTGAATTCAATGATCACTGTATATGAGAAACGATTCCAAGTAAAGATTTTTTTTTTACTTTGGTATAGTGGACTGGAGGAGGAACTACTGTTGGCATTGCTTCTCCTAAAAAAGAGAAGACGCTCTCTCAGCCGCCAGCTAATAATAATACTATTAATTAAATGTTATGATATTATTGTGATTAAAGTAATTTGTTTTACTATTAATCATTTGTACTACAGTGTGTTAAATTATTTTTTGCTGAAAAATTGGATTTGAAAAGTCATTGTGTGTTTAAAATATAATAATATACTTACGAATATTTTTTTATAAATTACAACAAAATAACTAAAATTGTTATATTTTTTTTAATATATATTTTTTTTTAAATTTTAACTTAAAATATCTGTACAAAACACCTAACTGTGTTTTTATGTGTTAAATATTTTTTAGATTATTTGGTTACAGTATGAACAATTTATTGGACTCCTTATTTTAAATTGTTGGTGTATAAATATTACGTTTTACAATTTTTAAAAACAAAATAATTTGAAAATGTTATCAAAATTTGAATTTTAAATGCCTATAAAAATAATCCTGACTATTGTCATAACAACTAGGAAACTAAAGAAATTCATATTACATTTTCTAGTTTTTTGGCCCATCAAATAAAATTTTATTGGAATTTATAGAATAGAAAACTAAAACAATTTCTAATTACATGTGTCTATAAATTACTCAACACTTATTAGAATGTTTTGAAAGTTGTATTAGGTACAGAAAATGATAACATAAACGTTTCATGAAAATTAAAAATTAAAATACCTACTTTTTACAGTTTTTGAATAACAAAATAAAATATGTGATTGTATGAGCATTTGTCAAGTTACAGATGAATATCCAACTTAAAAAATTGTTATGGTGTATAGAAATCATTAATATAAACATTTTGTGGTCATGTTTATTGCCTAGTTATTTGTTTCATAGAAAACAGAATTGATTTTTTCAAAAACCGTCTGTGGAAAAATCTCAGTTTTTCTTAATTTTAAAAATATTTGGTATACCCTTTATTACGTGTTCCCGGACAATTCGATTTTATGAAATTTAAGCTGCATTCCTTAGCACAGCAATGGTTTTGAAGAAATCTATGTTTTTGTCCTCTGATTTTGATTCTTTTAGCAGTATCTATAACAAATCACATTTAAAATTACATCATAATCAACGGTATCTAATAACAATGTAGTTTGTATAGATTTGTAGGTATGTGACACTTTCCCGTACTTCTTTGATAAATTTGACTCTCATTTTTCTGTGATGCCAGGAATTGGAGCCTTCTAGGTATATCTATACAGTATATTTCTATAGATCTATCGAGCAATTCTCCACAATATTTTTGTTTCGATTCCATTACGTTTATATCACCTCGCACGACAGCGGTAACTGATACATCATAAGCTATGGTGCAGGTCCAAAATATAATAAACACTTTCAAGCAATACCTGAAATATACACGTATATACATACATATCCTTTAATACTTAATGCATAATCAATAGTTAATAATTTAAGGGTGGCATATAAATGTCAGAATCACTTAGAGTAGGTACCACTTCTTTATTAAAAATATCTCATTGCAAATTATTAAATTTTTTACTTGACAAACCACTTCACATGGTTATTTCTGATGTGAAATTAAAATGACATAAGTTAATATGTCAAACTAATTGGTGGAGTGGAAGTAGGTCTCCTATGAATATTATTGAGGTACTTACATAGTCTTCTTTAATAATATCAATTTTGAGCCAAGTTTTCACGACCTTTAAAAATATAATAGATTACTAATTTATAATAGTCAAAAGGTAAAAATAATAATTGTAGTTGTTTATATTGTACATAATATTGTTTTGAGTATAACTACAACATGATTTACATGATACATTTTTACCCATCTAAAATATTCATTTCCGAATTTTGTTAGAATTCTGTAAGTATTTCAAATATTAAGTTTATCAAATTAAATTAAAATAAATTGACATGTTATTATAAAATTGAATATAATAATTATGTAATAATATTTATTTATTATGATTTAAACGGGCAAGCCCAATTACAATGGTATGTGAAACAAAAATAAAATATACATAATGGTTGTTGTGGAAGTATAAAGTTAAGAAACTAACTTTTATTAAATATTTAACAACATAATATGTATATAAACATTAAAATTACCATTATTTTTTATTTCTGACATAATTTAAACTGTTTACATAGATCGCAGTATTTTGTAAGCTCGGAAACGTTTATTATTATAGAATCTATAAGATAATAGCTTAACAACATGGTCATATTGAATTCCTAATGAAAAATTCTTAACACATTGAAGTTAAATTTATAGAGATAATTTCAGATTTGAATATTGCATAATTTATTCTGTTTTTTCTATAACTACAATTTATTACCTACTTCAATTTAATTCATCTTTTTAAAGATATTTTACACTTACACAATGTTTCCTCTCACTTAAAATTATTAAAATTATCAGGTATTATGCATATTTATAATACACATTAACAAATATTTTTTTTTTAATTCAAAAATAAACAAAAAATATTATTATTAATAATCGTTGTAAAATTAGACAATCTTATATTAGTTTAAAAAATATATTATAACTATTATACAAAAAATAAATAAATAAATAAACTAATTATCAATATTATAATTTAAAATGTAATATCAATTATAATGAGAAACTGAAATGATATTTTTCATAAATATAGACTTCTGAAATAGCGAAAGACAAGTAGTACATTAAATCATGACACTTTACTTTACAACTAAACTTTTTTTTATTTGTAAAGATATTAAAAATCTGTTAAATGGAACGACAGGTAAATCTGGTACATATTTAATAAAAAAAATTCCACATGAATAATTTGTGGAGGAAGCTGTTCACTAACGACATCTCAGTATACTTAAACTTATTAAAATTATAATTTATTACTAACCTTTTCAGCCACACGTATCGTATTTTGAAAAAGGTTGAAATTAAAAAAATTCAGAGAAGATCGATCAGGAACATCCACAGCTAGCCACTCATATGCTGAACAAGCGAACAAAACTGCGTTGATGCAATATATTAATAAGACTGGTTCATTTATTAGATGGTGTTAGTGGAAAAAGACATTTCGGTCGCCAAAAAAACGCCCTCTTCCGGGTAAATCCATAGTAACAATTATTAACGTAGTAGCGTTATATCGATGAAGACTAGAATATAATGATACAAACTTGTACGTCCGCCGCATGAAAAATGTCCAAAAATGAGCCATACGAAAACAGCCATTAAACGGCCACAGGCTTCGCTGCAATCTCTAGTGTTGCTACTTTAACATGCATAGTTTAAGAATTATTTATGTTTTTATGGTTTTGGAAAATATATGCTTTATTTGGAAACATGGCCTATAATATTTAAGCTATGCAATTCGTTTACACTATTCTAGTTATTTTGTCATCTATTCTCTAATGAAAGATTCTTTTTCACACAGTTTCTTTATTCTTACACTTTTACTTCTGCATTTTATGTAGTATGTCTCAGATTGAACTTATATTGGCACATCATCGAAGTTATATATGTTAGGATGGCTAGTGTAGAACGACATGTTTAGTTTTGAAACAAAACTTTCACAGCAGTTAATAGTACGGTTGCAGCTAGCAGTACTTAAACTGTGCCCAAATATTCGGGGGGAACATAGCGTTCCGTGAAATAGTTTTCAAAAATGTAGTCTGTAAATTTCACAATCTGGTCATTTCCAGCAGCCTGTATTGTCAAAAAGTCGTCAGTAAAGCAGTCCATGACGTATTGTAGTGTCTTATGATAGCGGAATTTGTACCCTTCGTAGATAATAAAATACTTCGATTTTTCACTGTATACAAATTCCATGACGAACTATATTTATATACGTATAATATAATATTACACAAACTATTGTATAAACAAAACAAACTTTTAACGAAACAACGATTGATTTCGGACTGAATACGCATTGACAATTTTAATTTTGTCATTTGAAATTATCCGATTTTTCAAGTCATACAACAGATAATACGATAAAAAGATTCAAACTACCTTAATCATATTATACAAAAATATAACTTCTCATAATTATTGAACATTTCGTTTATCGTTATTCGTTTATCGCTATGTATATCCAACACCACATCTGACAGGTACATATGTAATAGGTACCTATACAATGTATATATATACAGTATATAGGTAAGGTACATAGCTAATGATAATTATTCTCTAGCCGCAACTTACCTTCCGCTAAAATATTGTCGGGCCGCAACTAACCTATACCTAAAATATTATAGGGCCGAAATTCACCGGTCTCGACGGAATTCATCAGAAACGACAAGTCGGGCTGCAACTTACCCACAGCCACATCGCAGACATCTGAGCTCACTGTTGTGTACCATCGTAGTGGCTTAGTGTTAAATTCTTAAAACCTGCTTGTTGTCCATCAATATATCAATTTAGATGTTAATACAAGGGTGCGGAATTCAAATCTTTTAACAGTTTTGATGATAATAATAAAAACCAGCCCAATATACCGTTACGACAGCTAGTTACGATACCGACTGTAATATAAATTATTAAATACAAGTTTTAATAACTTTTATCATAACTCGAGTCATTGGAATAATTAAACACTGTAAGTACTCAAGTACTCATAGAGTAAAATGTATACTTGTCATATAATATTAGCCCATGTCGGAGTTTATTAAAATATATTTTTAACATAATTTTACGTCATTAGTCTCGTACTCTCATATGAGTTAATATTTAACCTGTACTTACCTACCTACCTATCTATATTACAAAGCGATTGGTGTCTACATAGCCGGTAAATTTATATTTATTGTGTTGTTAATTTATTGGTAAATGTAACTCACGTGATCATGTGAAGTGACTGCCGACTGTGACAGTCGAGTTTCGAAATTGAATGAAATTGATGAAGGTACCTACCCTTTTACGAATTTTCGCCACTCTCCCGCCGATGTACCGAAAATCAAATTGTTTCCTCTTGTTATATTATGTATTATATAAGCCCGGAAGTATGTGCCTAAGTATGTTTTTTGTCCCATGTCGGGATAGTCGGGAAAATATATGTTTCTTTTATTTCTAAAGTAAACGTAACTGTGGACTAAAATTAGAAATTGTTTTTGAGATATACAGAATGATCGTATCAAGTTGAATTTGGACACAATACCTTTTTTCGAACCCAAGAGCAAAACGAACATTTTGGTCTAGGTAAGGTCGTTAGGAGTATAGTTTGACAATCACCGAGGAACCTTATATTAAATTCTCAAACTTTTAAACTCGTATACGGGAATTTACTTAGTGACAAGGTGACACTTTTCAGTAAATTTTTGATTGAAATATTGTTTAAAAACGTTTTCTGTTCAGTGTCGACGCTTATTAATATGCATATGTATATTCTATATTAATTGTAAATTTGCAAATTTCCCTAAATAATAACCAATTATAAAAAAAAAATAATTAACAAATTAGCTAATTCAATTAAATAGTTATAATTTTTGTTACAATACTCATCATATCAATATCTTCTCTAACAATTAAAAATTAAACCGTAATGTTTTTACTATTTTTTCTCAATACTAACACTTTTTGTGTACAGTGTACATATAACCATTTATCAACAAAATCGATGTTTAATATATTTTTTTTAATATAGATCTCATTAGTTTTTGTATGCTTACTTAATATTGTATTTTATTTTTATGCATACATTGATTATTTATAAATTTAAATTATTTTTTCCAATTTGTATAGTGGGAATTAAATTTTATGTTACCTATGATTTTATATGTTATTTTTATAACTTTAAATGTATATCAAATTGAAATAAAAGTTTTGCTTTTTATGTTTATGTCAATCATTTACATATATATTTTTTTTAGTTTTCAAGTTAAAATAATTAGTTTTTTTTGTTTAAAATAAAGTTTTCAGCTGTAATATTAGGTTAGTACCTAACTACTTAATGTTTTAATAAAAAACAATTTGAATAGGTTAATGCTTTATAGTATAAAACACTGCTACATTATATAAATCATATTCTAAACCTATATAAAATTAAAAATGTACATCATCGTTGGAAAAATGTAGGGGGGATCCGGGCCTCTTAAATAATGTTAAATTAATTGTATAGTATAATTATTAAGACGGAAATGTAAAAAAGTAATTAATATTATTTTGCAATGATTAGTAGGAAGGTACTTATACCATGTTGGTAATGAAAGCTTGGTTATTAAAAGAGCTTATTAAAATACACCATATAATTCCAGATTTATCATCTTAGTAGCGTGTCTCCATAGGTTAAGGGTAAATAACATTTAGGCAGATGTTGCTGATAAAAATTAATGATTACTTATTTTGCTTTTTTTTCCTAGACATTTTAATTTGCATGTGTAGAGTGTACTCTATGCGAAATCAGTGCGATGAAAATGTGTAGTCTTGAGCTGATTGCCTATGAAAGTTACAATGTGACCGTACGTAGACCATTATTTTGAGACATCGCATGCACTTCACAAGATTGGACAATTAGCGTCCCTGGGTTATCTCAGTGTCGTCTCTGAGCTCTAATATCGAACTGCACATGTCTCAGTGTGACTTCTACGTTATTTCTATGTAACTAAATGTTTAATGTTTTTCAATATTAATATCATTGAATTCAAATTCAAGACATCCACACAGGGGGAATCCTTAGACACTTAATGTACAACAGATCGTTATCCATTTACCGGTTTTTTAATTATAAAATGTATTCAATTTACTATACGATTCATGTTCTAAATACTTCCGCATTCCATAGATGGGTGTGTTACCTATCAGCTAGTCATTAAGATAGTTGTATTGACAACAAATAAAATGCACATTAACATCTACACAAGTAGCTTATAGTTTTTAGAAAATGTTTTTTTTCATTATATACCTAACTGGAAGTTCTGAATAATCCGAAGATCAACTTGTTAATTTGTCTTAACTTATCGAACACCACCATCGTAGGCAGTTACTATTTTAATTTAATTATATTTAAAACGATATTCCAAACAGCATAATACAAAAAATATCAGTAAACTTATTACAAAAGTGTACATTTGATAATCTTTGATAATTTTAATTATTGAAATATATCATAAAATATGATTATCATATTCAACCCACTGACATAATATTCACGTATTATACAGTAAAAATAATAATTTTTTCTTTAGTAGAAATAAATATTTATATTATACTATATATTCTTCACTTTCCCCCAATAGATCTCGAATAGTCAAATAGATCCTTTTATTATGTGTTTGTATACTGTCAGTATAGCCGTATCTAATATTGATCATTTTGAAATATGAGCTTATATAAATATCCATTATTTGACTTACTTATACATTTTCTTTAATAATATGACGTACAAAAAATGCTGTGAAGTATTGAATTCAACAATTTTCTGAGTCGAGAATTTTTGTATTCAATAACCAGCTTTCACCCTAAACCTTCGCCTTCGCCCATAAAATTAATACAAGTTGATGAATAACAGCCCAAAAAACTCTGAGGCTATAATATTATATACCAACAGTAAAACACACCCATTTGCTACATAATACATATAAAAACATAAACATTAAACTATTGATTGTGATTATTCAAGTGTATCACTATTGATTAATCTATTAAGATGTTAAATGAACTTATGATATAAGTTTCATGAAAAATTAATTGTTTTTGTGATTGTGCAGTGAACTGGTGAAATGTTTAGTGCAGTCCCGTTGTCGCTGAGTGATTCGGTTAGAACATAAGAACAACGATCGTAGTATGGCTCAAGTGATAGAAAGTTAATTTTACGTCTGTTGTACACTTAATAATAAAAGTGTTCCCGACCTGTGAAATCCTAGTTTGAATATTATTCTAAGTCTTCGGTGTTCTTATCTTTTAATAGGAATAGTGCTGGGACATATGTGGTCTATAGTTAATACTTAATGAAGTTTACAACCAAATAGAGCTCCGGATACCTATAGTCGAGAAGGTTTATTGAAACTGAATAGCACTCCTACATACATGGTTACCTACATAATATACCTACCTAGTATAGTCAAGGAGCTTTACTTAAATTGAATAGCGCTTCGATATCTGAGGCAATAATAGTCGGTCTAAATTGAAGGGACGGACGTAGAATCGACAAGTGCACAGACGGGGGCGTACATCGACAAAGCCCACAGCTCTAATCTGAATTTATCCTAGAGGGAGTCATTAGCTTAGAGCTCACCAAGGTAAGGTACATAGTAAGTTTTATTGTGTGTCATTCTTAAACGATACCACAAGGTTCCAGTCAGGTATACGAGTATTAAAGCTACACTTTTTTTTCCCAATATCCTTCAAACCTTATCACTATTAATGATTCATCTAGACGTCATTACTATTTAATAATCGTCTATGCGACAATTGTAATTAACAGCCTATAGGTGACACACCTATCCGTGGGAATGTGGCGGTATTTAATACAGGAATTTATTGTATTCGATTAAATTTAATTTTGTGTGAAGGACACAATATATGAGTTTTTGCCAAAAGTAGAAATCTATTAGGCATTTAAGTAGGTCGTTAAATGTAATTTAGAACTGCAAACTATGAGTTTATACAAAAGTATACATTCATTTTTTACACTAATTAATTAGGATAATGACACGTATGAAAATAGTACGAGGTTCTATACTTCTATTAATATATGTGAGTCACTTGAGTGTTCGACCGGAATTCGTTCACAGAAACAAAGTGCATGCCATCTTATATGAACATTTCTAAATGCCTATACGAATTATTTATACAATCCGTATAATATGACAACACGATAGAATGCGATAGACGATCGAAAATACAATTATTAATAGGTTATTACTTATTTGATGTGTACCTATTTTAAAACCTACATTTAGGTATTCATAACGGTTAATATATTTTATATGCATATTAATTATTAATAGCTGAAGTGTTTATGTTAAACGTGTTAATGTCAAAAACAACTAGACCAAATTCAATAAAAGTTATATTAATAGACTTCGAGGGTGTTTGTGTACTATTTTTTAAGCCTCCAGTGGTTAATATGGGGTGGATCACACTTACATTTTGTTTTGGCTAAAGAAAATAAACATTTTTTTTGTCTATACATTTATAGTTGCGCATTGCTTATGGATAACATTAAAAAAAAAAAAAATTGGTATGGACCCACCGCGTTGTATATTATTGTTTAATTTTTCGTTAAAATAAAATAGAATAATAATTACTTGCACTAAAACCGATCTACACAGAAAAATCTCCAAATTCTATGCTAGTTAAATTTTGGAGGCCGAAGTCAGTTAATGCAACTAGTATGAATAATGTAGAATATTATTAATTATTATACGTTGTATATTATATTTCTATATTTTATATCACCCACAGACCACAGTTATAACATGATAACAACGTGTTTTTGTGAAAATATGGTACAGATAATATTGTAATGTCACTATAAATTATACCTATTTTCTATTTATATGACAATATTGATTGATGAGTATAGTTGATGATATATTGATATTATTTTTAATATATTATTATCTATTGTAGGTACCTACATTTATGGACTATATTTGGAGATTTAATTTCAGTATACTTACGTATATTCGCAGTGGTAGATGAAATAAGTTTCAAAACGAGATAACTAAAAATAAATTGTATGGTACAAAAGCGCCAAAATTCTAGATACCTAAATATATTTTTATGAATCCATGTTGAAATATAGTAGTAGTAATAAAAGTATTAAACTATTTATGAATATTTAAAAAAATGGTAGTTACAAAATAGGCGGAGGTTTGAAATATGAATGTAAAGGATATATTTAAATGTAAAATAAAACATTATTATACTTTTTAATTTTTAATTTTTATACTGGTGTGTTAGAAGTTATTTGTTTGTAATATTAAAAACAAGAAACGCACACACATATATATATATATACATACATATACATATACATATACATATACATATACATATTATACTTACTGATTACCTAAAAGGTGTTCTACAAGGTACCTTGTACAACATTAACTTTAACATGTATATTTTTTTTTGTCATCAGTCTTATATTTCCCTATAGGTCGACGAACATTTCCCAGTGATCGGATGACCTATAAGTAGGCAAATGCTTTGTAATTAACACTTGTCAATTTTAGACCTTCAC
>PVMI01045405.1:0-25231 GCA_008528875.1 Aulacorthum solani
GCTCGGCTTTGAGTTTGTGAATGGCTTTCACGATACCGCCAATGCCGTGGCGACCGTGATCTACAACCATTCGCTGACGCCCGGCATCGCGCTCATCTGGTCCGGTTTCTGTAACTTTCTGGGTGTGCTGCTCTCCAGCGGCGTGGTGGCGTTTGGCATTATCTCACTGCTGCCGGTGGAGTTGATCCTGCAGGCCAGCAGCGGCAGCGGGTTTGCCATGGTCTATGCGCTGCTCTTCTCAGCGATTATCTGGAACCTGGGCACCTGGTATTTAGGGCTGCCGTCGTCGTCGTCCCATACGCTGATCGGCTCGATCATCGGCGTCGGCGTTGCCAATGCAATGCTGCACGGACGCAGCGGTCTGAGCGGGGTTGACTGGGATCAGGCATTGAAGGTCGGCTATGCACTGCTGCTGTCGCCGGTGGTCGGCTTTGTCTGCGCCGGGCTGCTGCTGTGGGTGATGAAACTGTTTATCCGCAATCGCCAGCTTTATCAGGCGCCAGAAAGCAATCAGCCGCCACCGGTCTGGATCCGCGGCCTGCTGATCCTGACCTGTACCGGCGTGTCGTTTGCGCACGGCTCTAACGATGGTCAGAAAGGGATGGGGCTGATTATGCTGATCCTGGTGGGCACCATGCCGATCGCCTACGCCCTGAATCGATCGCTGCCACCCGATCAGATCCCGCGCGTCGCGGCGCTGAACGAAGTGACCGCCCATCAGCTGCTGCAGCTGCAACCCGCCTCAGCCAATCCTCCACCGGCCCGTGAGGTACTGACCGGCTTTGTTGGCAGCAACAGCATAAATCCCGACGTGCTGCCCGCGCTGGCGATGACGCTGCGCGAAGTCGGCGATGAGATTCGTCGTTACGGTTCAATGGAAAACATTCCAGCCCAGGCGGTGACCAATACCCGCAACCAGATGTATCTGGCGTCAGAATCGATCAAGCATCTGCAGAGCGCCGAGGTCAGACTGCCGCAGGAGACGGAACGCAATCTCAAGGCAGTGAAAACGGAACTCGACAGCGCCACCCGCTTTATTCCGATGTGGGTGAAAGTGGTGGTGGCGATTGCGCTGGGACTGGGCACCATGGTCGGCTGGCGCCGGATTGTAGTCACAGTGGGAGAACGGATCGGTAAAACCCATCTGAGCTATGCCCAGGGCGCCAGCGCCGAACTGGTGGCGATGATGACCATTGGCGCGGCAGACGGTTTCGGTTTACCGGTTTCTACCACCCACGTGCTCTCATCCGGCGTGGCGGGCACCATGGCGGCGAACCGTTCCGGCTTGCAGCTCTCGACGCTGCGTAACCTGGCCGTCGCCTGGATTTTAACGCTGCCGGTATCTATTCTGCTCTCTGCCCTGCTCTACTGGGCGTTCAGCCATTTTTAACGGTCTGCGGCTTATCGTCATTCAGGCGATAAGCCGCTGCTGCCAGTAAAGCCGCAGGGTAATCAGCAGCGCCCCCAGCACCATCAACGCCGCCGCCAGATAGACTGACTGCATCCCCCAGTGTCCGATAAGCAATCCCGCCACCGGGCCGGTTAAACCCAGGCCCAGATCGAGAAAAGCGGAATAGGTGCCCAGCGCCGAGCCCTGATCCTGGCGCTCAACCCGTTTAACCGCCTCAACGCCCAGCGCCGGAAAGACCAGCGAAAATCCGCTGCCGGTGAGGAATGCGCCCGCCCCTACCAGCCAGGCGCTGTCCGCCTGCCAGATAATCAGCAGTCCCAGGCACTCCAGCAGGAAAGAGAAGAGCGACACGCGCAGCCCGCCGAAACGGGTAATAAAGCGACCAAACCCCAGACGCACCAGCACAAAACCCAGGCTGAACAGCGTCAGCGCATAGGCCGCGCCCTGCCAGTCACGGCTGGCAAAATAGAGGGTGATAAAGGTGGCGATAACGCCAAAACCGATGGTGCCGAAGCCCAGCGCCAGGCCATAGAGCCAGACGCGGGAGAAGACGCGGTGAAACGGAATGCGCTCGCCCACACTGACCGTCACCGCCGGTTTGCGACTGGCCATCAGATAGCCCGCCACGCCCATCAGCGCAATCAGCCCGGCAAATCCACTCATACCAAATTCACTGTTCAGCAGCACGCCCAGCGGTGCACCGACGGCCATTGCCAGATAGGTCGCAACACCGTTCCAGGAGATCACGCGCGCGGTCTGCATTGGCCCGACGATGTTCATACCCCACAGGGTAGAGCCGGTGCTGCTGAAGCTTTCACCCACGCCGAGAAACAGCCGTCCGATGGCCAGCAGCGCCAGACTCAGCCACGGCCAGCCGCTCAGCAGTGCGGCCACGATAGTCAGCACCCCGCTCATGCCGCAGCAGAGCAGTCCCAGCATCACTACCCGCTTTGGTCCAAGACGATCGGCCAGACGGCCCGACTGCGGACGGCTGAGCAGCGTCGCAAAATATTGAATGCTGATAATCAGTCCGGCGATAAAGGAGCTGAAGCCAAGATGATTTTTGACGAAGCCTGGCAGCACGGCCAGCGGCAGTCCGACAGAGAGATAGCAGAAGAAGGTGAAGATAATAACAGAGAGGATTCGTTTGTTGAGCTGGCTGTTGCTCAACACAGCGGAGTCAGACATAGCAGGCAAGGGGTCCAGGAAATTTTTCCCACTATACCGTCAGGCCGCTAAGGGGTCGCCTGATTTTTTATCACAAACCATGAACATGTGCGTGACGATCAATCGCCTGTGCAATGTCGCCCGACGATTTTAACGCACGGATTTCGCTGAATAAACCATCGGCTTCGCCATAGGCTTTGCGCAGATAAGCGAGCCACTGTTTGATACGCGCCACGTGGTAGAGGCCGGTATCGCCCTGCTTTTCCAGCCGGCTGTATTTCTGTAATAACCGCACCACATCAGGCCAGGCCATCGGTGGTTCGTTATATTTCACTACCCGGCTCAGGTTGGGGATGTTCAGTGCGCCACGGCCAATCATCACCGCATCGCAGCCGGTTACCGCCATACAGTGTTGCGCGCTTTGCCAGTCCCAGATTTCGCCATTAGCAATCACCGGAATGCGCAGCCGCTGACGAATGTCGCCAATCGCCTGCCAGTTGATCGCCTCTGCGCGATAGCCCTCTTCTTTAGTCCGCCCATGCACCGCCAGCTCGCTGGCACCGGCCTGTTGCACCGCATCGGCAATCTCCAGACTGCGGGCGCTGGAGTCCCAGCCGAGCCGCACTTTCACCGTTACCGGCAAATCTGCAGGCACCGCTTCACGCATCGCTTTCGCGCCGCGATAGATCAGATCGGGATCTTTAAGAAGAGTTGCGCCGCCTCCGCTGCCGTTGACCAGTTTAGAAGGACAACCACAGTTGAGATCCACACCCCATGAGCCCAGCTCCACCGCACGTGCGGCGTTCTCGGCTAACCATTCGGGATGCTGCCCCAGCAGCTGCATACGCACCCGCGTGCCGGAAGGCGTGCGGCTGGCGTTATGCAGTTCGGGGCAGAGACGGTAGAAAGATTTTACCGGCAGCAGTTGATCGACCACGCGCAAAAACTCAGTGATGCAGAGATCGTAGTCGTTCACTTCCGATAACAGCTGGCGCACCAGTGAATCCAGCACGCCCTCCATCGGTGCCAGTAAAACCCTCATACTTAGACGTTTCCGGTACGCTTCGCTGCTGCCGGACGACGCGGACGGGCTGCGGGCCTATCGCCCTGAGGAGCGGCCTGGCTCTGACGACGCGCCTGAGGACGCTTTTCGCCGGATGAAGATGAGCGCGATGCGCCTGCACCCTGTCCGCCCTGGCTGCGACCACGGCCGCCGCCGCCGCCACCTGCACCGCCGCGAGACTGCTGCTGACGACCGTTGATGATCGGCTCCGCTTTGATGCTCGGATCGGGTTCATAACCTTCAACGGCCAGACGCGGGATTTCACGCTTCAGCAGACGTTCGATATCACGCAGCAGTTTATGCTCATCGACGCAGACCAGTGACAGTGCGACACCGGTCGCCGCCGCACGGCCGGTACGGCCAATACGGTGAACGTAATCTTCGGCGACGTTAGGCAGCTCATAGTTCACGACGTGTGGCAGCTCTTCGATATCCAGGCCACGGGCCGCGATATCGGTGGCAACCAGGACGCGAATTCCGCCTGACTTAAAGTCGGCCAGCGCGCGGGTACGTGCACCCTGGCTCTTGTTGCCGTGGATCGCGGCGGCGGAGATGCCATCTTTGCCCAGCTGCTCGGCAAGGTGGTTCGCGCCGTGTTTGGTCCGGGTAAAGACCAGCACCTGCTGCCAGTTGCCTTCGCCAATCAGCTGAGACAACAATTCACGCTTACGCTTCTTATCAACGAAAGCCACCTGCTGCGCGACCTGCTCGGAGGCGGTGTTGCGGCGAGCCACTTCAATCATTTCCGGGTTGGTCAGCAGTTTCTCAGCCAGGCCTTTGATCTCATCAGAGAAGGTGGCAGAGAACAGCAGGTTCTGACGTTTGGCCGGCAAACGTGCCAGTACGCGACGGATGTCGTGGATAAAGCCCATATCCAGCATACGGTCCGCTTCATCCAGCACCAGAATTTCGACCTGTGACAGGTCAACCGCATTCTGTTGTGCCAGATCCAGCAGGCGTCCAGGCGTTGCCACCAGGATATCGACGCCGCCACGCAGTTTTACCATCTGTGGATTGATGCTGACGCCACCAAACACCACCATGGAACGCAGCGAGAGATATTTGCTGTAGTCGCTGACGTTTTCGCCGACCTGCGCCGCGAGTTCACGGGTTGGGGTCAGGATCAGGGCGCGCACCGGGCGACGACCGCGGATGGGCGTGGCAGTGGCAGAGAGTTTTTGTAACATCGGTAAGGTAAAGCCGGCTGTTTTGCCGGTGCCGGTCTGGGCGCTCGCCAGCAGATCGCGGCCTGCCAGCACAACAGGAATCGCCTGGCGCTGGATAGGTGTGGGTTCGCTGTAGCCTTGTTCGGCGACCGCGCGCAAAATATCGGCACTCAGGCCGAGAGAGTCAAAAGACATTAAGTGATTTACTCCGGTCCGCTCTGACCGTGATTCACGGTGTAGTTTTCAGAGGGATAGTGACGCCAGCCAGGGCTGACGCGTGAAAAGGGCGCAAACTACGATGCGTAAGCGGGCGAGTGTAACAGCTTTAAGAGAAGTGTGCGAGATAGCTCACATTTCCTGACACAACTTAACCGCCTGAAAACAGGAAGGCCACCTTCCGGTGGCCTTCAACTTAACTACGTTTGTTTTCGATTCGTCGCGGTGGCTCTTTCACCAGCAGCGAGACCAGCGCCGGACCCAGCAACATCACTACGCCGAGACACGCCAGCAGCAGGTTGTTGTGGTAAATCCGCGACACCAGGAACAGTGTCATCATGGCGGCGCCAAAGTAGTAAGTGGTGGTCGCTTCTTCAAGATAATCGCCGAGAGTACGTAAACGGGCAATGCGCTGTGTCACCAGCATGGCAACAAAAACCAGTGCGTACATCGCCACCAGCGTACTGCAGACATCAACCAGCGCTTTGTGCTTCCAGCCCCAGATCAGTGCAGCGATCACCAGCAGATGCATAGCAATATGCAACAACGTTTGACCCGTGATAATTTGAATACGATTAGACCATTTCATTCAGTTCTCCTGGCAGACCCAACAGGTCGCCCAAGTGCTACCGGCACAAGCCGGAAACGATTTCCTCAATGTAAAACAATTTTCGGATAACGCCCTAATTTTCGCCCTCTTTCACCACCCATTTGTGACAAAGACTACACTTTGATTCTATTGATGATGAAAAGGAGTGCGTCGCGAGTATGCCACAAAACAAGCAAGGATTTTCAATAAAAGTCCTGACGATCAATACACATAAGGGTTTCGCCCCTTTCAATCGCCGCTTCATCCTGCCCGAATTACGCGACGCCGTTCGCGCAACGGAGGCGGATGTGGTCTTTCTGCAGGAGGTGATGGGCACGCATGCCATCCACTCCCTTAACCATGAGGAGTGGCCCGATTCTCCTCATTATGAGTTTCTGGCCGACACCATATGGAACGATTTCGCCTATGGGCGTAATGCGGTCTATCCGGAGGGGCATCACGGCAATGCGGTGCTGTCTCGCTTCCCGATCGCCGACTATGAGAACCGGGATATCTCGGTGGCGGGCAGTGAAAACCGCGGCATGCTGCACTGCCAGATCGCCCTGCCCGAGCCGCACGGCACGCTGCATGTCATCTGCGTTCATCTGGGTCTGAAAGTGGCCCATCGTCACGCGCAGATGAAGAAAATATGTGAAATGGTTAACTCACTGCCGCCCGACGCGCCGGTGGTGGTGGCGGGCGATTTCAACGACTGGCAGCGACGCGCTAACTCCATTCTGAAACATGGCGCAGGCCTGAAAGAGGTATTCAGTATGAAAACCGGACGCCCGGCGCGCACCTTCCCGGCGCGCTTCCCGATCCTGCGGCTTGACCGCATCTATGTCCGCAACGCCACCGTCAGTCATCCGTGGGCGCTGCCGCGCAAGCCCTGGTCCCATCTTTCCGACCATGCGCCGCTGGCGGTGGAGATTCACCTATGAATTTTAGCTGGCAGGAAGGCAACCGGCTGCTGTTGCTGGAAAATGGCGAAGCGTTTTTCCCGCGGGTCTTTGGCGCGATCCAGCGGGCGGAACGTACGGTATTAATCGAAACCTTTATTCTGTTTGAGGATGACGTGGGCAATGCCCTGCACCGCGAACTGCTGGCGGCAGCCCAGCGCGGCGTGCGGGTCGAAGTGATGGTCGATGGTTATGGCTCTGCCGAACTCTCCGACAAATTTGTTAACAGCCTGACCAGCGCTGGCGTGCGTTTCATCTATTACGATCCGCGTCCGCTGGTGATGGGGATGCGCACCAACGTTTTCCGCCGCCTGCACCGCAAAACCGTGGTGGTGGATGACGTGGTAGCCTTTGTGGGCGGCATTAACTTCTCGGCCGAGCACAACACGGATTATGGCCCGGAAGCGAAACAGGATTATGCGGTGCAGGTCAAAGGCCCGGTGGTGGGTGACATCGCCCGCTATCTGCAACAGGCGATTGGCAGCGAACAGAATACCCGCCGCTGGTGGGGATCGCGCTCTCATCGTCCGGCGGTCAACGCCACGCCCGGCGATGCTCAGGTGCTCTATGTTTATCGCGATAACGACGAGCATCGTGACGACATCGAAGTCCACTACCTGGAGATGCTGCGTGAGGCGAAGCGGGATGTGATTATCGCCAATGCCTACTTCTTCCCGGGTTACCGGCTGCTGCGTGAGATGCGCAACGCCGCGCAGCGTGGCGTCCGGGTACGACTGATTGTGCAGGGCGAACCAGATATGCCGATTGTGAAAGTGGGCGCGGAGCTGCTCTACAACTATCTGGTCGATGGCGGCGTCGAAGTCTACGAATATATCCGTCGCCCGCTGCACGGCAAGATCGCGGTAAAAGACGACTACTGGGCCACCGTCGGCTCCAGCAATCTCGATCCGCTCAGCCTGTCACTTAACCTCGAAGCCAATCTGATCATCCACGACAGGCCGTTTAACCAGACGCTGCGCGATAACCTGGAAGCGCTACTGGCCAACGATTGCCAGCGCGTGCAGGAAGATCGCTTACCGCCGCGCAACTGGTGGCAACTGAGTAAAAGCGTGGTGGTATTCCACTTCCTGCGCCATTTCCCGGCCATCGCTGGCTGGCTGCCGGCGCATACGCCGCTGCTGGCCCAGGTGGGTGAGCCGGTACAGCCTGAAATGGAGACGCAGGATCGCGTTGAAACTGATAACCCGGGAGCAAAATCCTGATGGCAAAAAAACATCCACGCTGGCAACTGGCAAAAAAAATCCTCACCGTGCTCTTTTTCATCGCGGTGGTGGTTCTGCTGGTGGTCTATGCCCGCAAAGTGAACTGGGAAGATGTTTATGACGTCATCGTTAACTACAACCGCTTTGTGGTACTGACCGCCGCCGGACTGGTGGTGCTGAGTTACCTGGTGTATGGCTGCTATGACCTGATTGGACGCGCCTACTGCGGCCATAAGCTGGCGAAGCGGCAGGTGATGCTGGTGTCGTTTATCTGTTACGCCTTCAACCTGACGCTGAGTACCTGGGTGGGTGGCGTCGCGATGCGCTACCGGCTCTATTCACGGTTAGGGCTGGATAGCGGCACCATTACCCGCATCTTCTCTCTGAGCATCGCCACTAACTGGCTGGGCTATATTCTGCTGGCGGGCGTGGTATTCAGTGCGGGCATGGTCTCGATCCCCAGCGGCTGGTTTATTGGTGAAACCACCCTGCGGCTGATTGGTGGCGCTCTGCTGGTGCTGGTGGCGGTCTACCTCTGGGCCTGTGCCTTCTCAAAACAGCGTCGCTGGACGGTAAAAGGCCAGACGCTGCAGTTGCCCTCGCTGCGCATGGCGCTGCTGCAGTTTGCGGTTTCCTGTGCCAACTGGATGGTGATGGGGGCGATTATCTGGCTGCTGCTGGGACGAGACGTCGGTTATCCGATGGTGCTGGGCGTGCTGCTGATCAGCAGTATTGCCGGGGTAATCATTCATATTCCTGCGGGCATTGGCGTACTGGAAGCGGTCTTCCTGGCGCTGCTTAGCGGTCAGCACGCCTCGCATGGCACTATCATTGCGGCGCTGCTGGCTTATCGCGTGCTCTACTTTATCCTGCCGCTGCTGTTAGCGCTGGTGCTCTATCTGGGGCTGGAGAGTCGGGCGAAGCATCTGCGTCAGAAGAACGAGCAGAAGTTGCAGAAGTCGTAATAAAAAAGGGGAGGCGCAGACAGTGCACCTCCCCCGCTACTCCCTCAGGCTTAACGGCGGTTGCCGAAAATCCGCAGCAGCATCAGGAACAGGTTGATAAAGTCGAGATACAGCGTCAGTGCGCCCATAATCGAGTAGCGACGCAGGTTTTCCGTATCGCGGGCATCGATCTGCTCACCGATATTTTTCAGCTTCTGCGTGTCATAGGCCGTTAACCCCACAAACACCACCACCCCGATGTAGGTAATCGCCCACATCAGCGCCGGGCTTTTCAGCCAGAAGTTCACCAGCGACGCCAGCAAGATGCCAATCAGCGCCATAAACAGCAGGCTGCCAAAACGGCTGAGATCGCGTTTGGTGGTATAGCCGTAGAAGCTCATCGCGCCAAACATCCCCGCCGTGATAAAGAAGGTGCTGGCGATCGAGGAGTTAGTGTAAACCAGGAAGATACTCGCCATGGTCAGGCCGGTCAGCGCCGAGTAGAGCATAAACAGCCCGGTTGCCACGGCCCCGCTCAGGCGATGCACCATGCCTGACAGGAAGAAGACCAGCCCCAGCTGCACGATAATCAGTCCGAAGAAGGTGATGCGGTTAGCAAACACCAGCTCCATGATCGCTGGCGTGCGCGCAGCGTACCAGGAGACAAACGCCGTCAGTAACAGACCGCAGGTCATCCAGCCATAGACCTGCGCCATATAGGCTTGTAAACCGCGAGATGCGGATTGAACGATGGAATCATTTCGTGGATATCGGTCCATGATGCACCTCTTGTTAAACGGATTAGGACCGGCCCCACACAGGGAACCGGATGAATAACCTGGTCTGGCAGGCATACGTTGTTTCTGTTTCAGCCCGTTGGGCCAGCGACAGCGCGACACAACCGCCACGGGCTCATACGGCCTTATGAGGATGCGCACAGTTCAGGGCCAGAATAACAATAAAAGTCGCCCGGAACTGGCTCTAAGTGTGGCACAGCTCAGCTCAACTGCGCCACAACATGCCGCTTAACGTCGGGACAGGCACTGCTGATAACGGCTGTCGACACGCTGCGCAAACCACGCCGTGGTGAGATTACGGGTAATTTTCGGGCTTTCCAGCTTGATGCCCGGCAGCATTTCACGCGGTAATTTTCGACCCGCCATTTTATCCGCCAGGGTAAAGACCTGTTTCCAGAGTTCGCTGTCGCTGAACGACGCTTTCTCTCCTTTCTCCAGATCGCGGCGAATGTCGCTGTTGCTCATATCGATCTGCTTCGACAGCGTGCGCACCGCCAGTTCGGTGCCGCCCGCCGCATCCGATCCATAAAGAATCAGATCGCCATCCAGTGCCAGCTTCATGCCGGTGGCGCGCGACACCGCCGCCTGGAAGGCCGCATTGCGGCTGGCATACCAGCCCGCATTGTAGTCGGCAAAGCGGTAGAGCGGCTGGCTGTAGTCAGCCGGATAGCCGAGCAGGTGCATCGTCCCGAAGTAGATCCCGCCATGACGGGTAAAGACTTCACGCCGGATGGTGCCATCGATCGGCCACGGGTAGCCTTTGGCATGCGCTTCGGCAAACGCAATGCTGACCTGCATCGGCCCGCCGGTGTGGATCGGATTGAGATTACCAAACAGCGTCTGGCCCATCGGCACCATATCGATCAGGTCATCGAAAATAGCGCTCAGCTCTTTCTCACTGCGCACTTTGTCCAGCCGGGCGGCGTAGCTTTCACCGGTGGGCGATTTGATCTGCAGCGCGGTACGCACCAGGAATGCCGGGACGTGCACCTGCGCCGCACGGCGGTTGATCTCGCCCCAGGCGATTTTTGGCAGACCCGGCACGGCGGCCTCGGCGCTGAAGTTGCTCTCCTGATCCGCCACGGCGATCACCGCGCAGAGGTTGCTGGCGCTGGGATCGATCTGCTGAGTGCGGAAGGTGGTGTAGATATCGTCGCTCCATGCCGCTTTATTGCTGACGTGCGACGGCAGCAGCCGCTGGATCTGCGCTTTGACATCTTCAGGCTGCCGCACCGGCGCCTCAGGGGTTTTCTTGCTGCTACAACCTGCCAGCACCAGTGCGGCGACCAGTGTCAGACGTTGCAGAATCGGGGTGGATGACATGCCTGTCCTCAGAATGAACCAAAGCTCTACTCTACCATTGCCAGAGTTTCACAGGCAGGCGAGAACTGAACTAAGGTTATCTTTTTTACCGTTAAAGGAACTTACGATGTTTAAACTCTGGCCTGTTGCGGCATTCAGCCTGTTATTAACCGGCTGCGGCGCCAATAATACGCCTGCCCAGGTAAAATCTCCGGGCGCCCCCACCTCCTCCTCGCTTAAGGTGCTGGAGACCGGCGCCAGCGTGATGCAGTCACGTCCACCCATCGACGCCATCAACACCTATCTCGACGGATTCCATTTTTACAACGGCGATAAGAACGGTCAGATGGAGGCGCACCACTATGTCACCGTACTGAACGACGATGTGATGCAGGCGGTGATTTACGACGGCAATACGCGTGATGCACGGCTGATGGGCGTGGAGTACATTATCAGCGAACGGCTGTTTAACACCCTGCCGCCCGAAGAGAAGAAGCTCTGGCACAGCCATCAGTATGAGGTGAAATCGGGCACGCTGATTGCACCAGGCTTACCGGAAGCCGCCGACCACGCCCTGATGAAGCGCATTGTGAACACCTACGGGAAAACCTGGCACACCTGGCACACCGATCGCGACAAAACGCTGCCGATCGGCATTCCGGCGCTGATGATGGGCTTTACGGAGGATGGTCAGATGGACTCGCGACTGCTGGCGGACCGCGATCGTCGTTTTGACGTCGACAGCAAAAAGATCCGCACCCAGCGTGCGGATATCGTGGCGCATCCTGCCGCAGCAGGTGCCAATGCCTGGCAACAGGGTCAGGTCATTCAGCTGAAGCGCACCGCCGGCGGCGGCGAACACAGCCACGGTCAGACCGGTTTTGGTCCGGCTGAGCAGCTAAAGCAGCCTTAATCCCGCCCTAAGCGTCGTGATGTCCGGGGATGCGGGCAGCGGCGTGTCTGCGGTTAACGGCTCAGCGGGCGCAGACACTTCTGCCCGCTAAGCCGTTAATGCAGCTTAGTCCCAGCGCTGAGCCGCCTGGTGGTCGCTGTCGCGGGCATCCACCCAGCGATCGCCCTGCTCTGTCGCTTCTCGCTTCCAGAACGGCGCGCGGGTTTTCAGGTAATCCATAATGAACTCTGCAGCGGAAAAGGCGCTGCCGCGATGGGCGCTGGTCACGCCCACCAGCACGATTTCATCGCCGGGAAACAGTTCGCCCACGCGATGGATCACCGTGACGCGCTGCAGCGGCCAGCGTTCGCGCGCCGCATCAACAATCTCCTGCAGCGCTTTTTCGGTCATGCCGGGATAGTGCTCCAGCGTCAGTGCCGCGACGTCGTTGCCCAGATTGTGGTTACGGACTTTGCCGGTAAAGGTCACTACAGCACCATCTTCATCACAGGCCGCCAGCCAGCGATACGCTTCCGCCATATCAAAGGGCGCGGGGCCGACGCGAATCTGCGTTTCCATCTTAGCCTCCGGTCACGGGCGGGAAGAAGGCCACTTCATCACCGGCGTGCAGCGGATGACTCATCGGCACCAGCGTCTGATTCACCGCCGCCAGCAGCTTGCCCGACTCGAGCGCCAGCGCCCAGCGGTCATCGCGATCTGCCAGCGCACTGCGCAGCGCGGCCACATCCGGATAATCAGCACCGACCTCAAGCGATGAGGTGCCGGTCAGCTCACGGACCTGGGCGAAAAACAGCACCTTAATCATGCGCGACCGCCTGGAAATCGCCGCTTTTACCACCGCTCTTGCTGATTAACCGCAGCTGATCGATAACGATATCTTTCTGCACCGCTTTGCACATGTCGTAGATGGTGAGCGCGGCAACAGACGCGGCCGTCAGAGCTTCCATCTCCACGCCGGTTTTGCCGGTCAGGCGACAGAGCGTGGTGATGCGGACCCGGCTGTGGTCCGGTTCCGCCTCCAGGTTCACTTCCACTTTGCTCAGCATCAGCGGATGACAGAGCGGAATCAGTTCCCAGGTGCGTTTCGCCGCCTGAATGCCGGCGATGCGCGCGGTGGCAAAGACATCCCCTTTGTGGTGGCTGCCTTCGATAATCATCTGCAGCGTTTCCGGCTGCATCAGCACCAGCACTTCTGCTCGCGCTTCGCGCACGGTTTCCGCTTTGGCGGAGACATCCACCATGTGCGCTTCGCCCGCGGCATTAATGTGTGTGAGTTGAGACATACTTACCGTTTCTTGAGGTGTGAGACAAAATTACAGGGCGCGGTTCGCGCATCAAGCTGGTCAGCGATAATGCGTTCCCAGGCGGTGCGGCAGGCGCTGGTGGAACCCGGCACGGCCAGGATCAGCGTCTGATTAGCCAGACCGGCAATCGCGCGCGACTGCAATGTCGAACCGCCAATCTCTTCATAGGAGATCATCCGGAACAGTTCGCCAAATCCACTAATCTCGCGGTCGAACAGCGGCAGCAGCGCTTCCGGCGTGCTGTTTTTCAGGTTAAAGCCGGTTCCGCCATTAATAATCACGACCTGAACATCTTCACTGGCGATCCAGCGCGACACGGTGGCGCGAATACGATAGAGATTATCCGGCACGATGGCGTGATCGACCACCTCATGCCCCGCTTCGACTGCGGCTTCGCGCAGATAGTCGCCGGAGGTATCGTCACTGGCATCGCGACGATCTGACACTGTCATCACCGCAATCTGCACTGCCTGAAATTCGCTGGCTGGTTTACCCATACTGCCTCCTGAAATTAGCCGCCAATGTAAGAGAGATTCTGTGTGATGCCGGTGTTGCCCTGATGCAGAAAGTGCGTCTGCTTTTTCTGCCCCAGACTGCTGGCAATACGCGCCTGCAGTTCGGCCTGCTGGTCGTCTGACGCCAGCAGATCGCGCAGCGGCACACCGCCGTCACCAAACAGGCATAGATGCAGATTACCGTGCGCCGAAACGCGCAGACGGTTGCAGCTGGCACAGAAATCTTTGGCATAAGGCATGATCAGACCAATCTCGCCGACATAATCGGGATGGTAAAAGACCTGCGCCGGGCCGTCGCTGCGTCCGCTCTCCCGACGCTGCCAGCCCTGGGCGATCAGCTGATCGCGGATGACCATGCCGGAAACGTGCTGATCGCGGAACAGCGTGCCGCCGTCGCCGGTCTCCATCAGTTCGATAAAGCGCAGCTGAATCGGACGGGTACGGATCCAGTCGAGGAACGTGGCCAGATTACGGCTGTTGAGATCGCGCATCAGCACGCTGTTGACTTTGACCTGGCGAAAACCGGCGTCGAGGGCAGCATCAATACCACTCATCACCTGATGGAATTTATCCTGGCCGGTAATGGCGTGAAACTGACGGGCATCCAGGCTGTCGACGCTGACGTTGAGTGCGGTTAACCCCGCGTCACGCCACTGTTTCACGTCACGCGCCAGCCGGTAGCCATTGGTGGTTACCGCGATCTGGCGAATGGAGGCGTTTTCGCGCACCGCCGCAATGATGTCGGTGAAATCACGGCGCAGCGACGGCTCACCGCCGGTCAGCCGCACTTTTTCCGTTCCGGCAGCGGCAAAGGCCCGCGTGACGCGGCGGATTTCATCCAGCGAGAGAAAGCTTTTGTTACGAATTCCCTGCGGTTTGTAGCCGTCAGGAAGACAGTAGGTACAGCGGAAATTACAGACATCCGTGACCGACAGGCGCAGGTAATAGAACTTACGCGCGTATGCATCAGTAAATTGTGACACCAGAACACCTTTCCAGATTGGGAGATGCAGTCATTTCTTCCTGCACCCTGGCAGCTCGATGGCTACGGCCTGAACCCCCTATCCGCAGACGTAGGCATTCAGGCTTGAGTGTACGCTGACCCGTTGATCAGCGCGGTAAGCATGATGGTAGCGTGATTTTCGTCACTCTTCCATTTGCTGTTTTCGCTATATATTCTTATACATATCGAATTTTCACCGCATTTTCGCGACAGGATACGTTAAAATGCGATCCAGATTTTGACGTAAGTCATCCGCGCGGGCTTAGCGATTAGAGCCACGCCACGCGAAGAGATATTAAGGAGAAGTATGAATCGCACACTGGCCGATCTTGATCGCGTTGTGGCACTGGGAGGCGGACACGGTTTAGGCCGCGTCATGTCTGCCCTTTCCCCGCTGGGCTCGCGTCTCACCGGCATCGTCACCACCACCGACAACGGCGGATCGACCGGCCGTATTCGTCGCTCAGAAGGCGGCATCGCCTGGGGCGATATGCGTAACTGCCTTAACCAGCTGATTGCAGAACCCAGCGTCGCCTCGGCGATGTTTGAGTACCGTTTTGCCGGTAATGGCGAACTGGCCGGACACAACCTGGGTAATCTGATGCTGCGGGCGCTGGATCATCTCAGCGTTCGTCCGCTGGAAGCGATCAACATCATCCGTAACCTGCTGAAGGTCGACGCCTTTTTAATCCCGATGTCAGAGCAGCCGGTGGATCTGGTGGCGATGGATGTTGAAGGCAACATGGTTTATGGCGAAACCGCAATTGACGAGATGAAGCAGCCGCCGCAGGAGCTGATGCTGCATCCCAACGTCCAGCCAACGCGGGAAGCGCTGCAGGCGATTGGTGAAGCGGATCTGATCCTGATTGGACCCGGCAGCTTTTACACCAGCCTGATGCCGATTCTGCTGATGGAAGAGATGGCACAGGCCTTGCGTCGCACGCCTGCCACTATGGTGTTTATCGGCAATCTGGGCCGCGAACTGAGTCCTGCCGCCGCCAGTCTCTCAGTGGCTGACAAGCTGCAGATGATGGAGCGTTATATCGGCAAGCGGGTGATTGATGCGCTGGTCGTCAGCCCGGCGGTGGACACCCGTGGCATTGAAAACCGGCTGATTGTCCGTGAACCGCTGGAGGCCGCCGATATCCAATATCGTCACGACCGCCAGCTGTTACGGGTGGCGCTTGAACACGCCATTCAGGGCTTTAACGGCGCTACGAGGCCGCAATAAACAGCGTTCGCAGCTCATGCAGCTGATCGCGCACGTTGGCCGCCTGTTCGAACTCCAGGTTCTGCGCATGCTGCTGCATCTGCCCTTCCAGCTCGTGGATCTTCTTCTGCAGAGCCTGCGGCGTTAACAGCTGGAAATCGGCCAGCGCCTGGGCTTCGCCAGGACGGGCGGGTTTCGCTTTGCCGCGGGTTTTCACCACGTTTTTGCCCAGTTCCAGAATATCGGTGATCTTCTTATTCAGGCCCTGCGGCACGATGCCATTCTCTTCGTTGTGCAGCTGCTGTTTCTCACGGCGGCGCTCGGTCTCTTCAATGGCGCGCGCCATCGACGGCGTGATTTTATCCCCGTAGAGAATCGCCTTACCGTTGATGTTACGCGCCGCACGGCCAATGGTCTGAATCAGCGAGCGTTCGGAGCGCAGGAAGCCCTCTTTATCCGCATCGAGAATCGCCACCAGCGACACTTCCGGCATATCCAGCCCCTCACGCAGTAAGTTAATGCCCACCAGCACATCAAACTCGCCCAGACGTAAGTCGCGGATAATCTCCATACGCTCTACCGTGTCGATATCGGAGTGCAGATAACGCACCTTCTCACCATGCTCAGACAGATATTCGGTGAGATCTTCCGCCATGCGTTTGGTCAGCACCGTCACCAGTACACGTTCGTTGATCGCCACGCGCTGACGGATTTCTGACAGCAGATCGTCGACCTGGGTACCGACCGGACGCACTTCGATAATCGGGTCCAGCAGACCGGTAGGACGCACCACCTGATCGATCACTTCGTCGCCCGACTTTTCCAGCTCATATTTGCCCGGCGTCGCCGAAACATAGATGGTCTGTGGTGCCAGTGCCTCAAACTCTTCAAACTTCATCGGACGGTTATCCAGCGCCGACGGCAGGCGGAAGCCATACTCCACCAGCGTCTCTTTACGCGCCCGGTCGCCTTTGTACATGCCGCCAATCTGCGGAATGGTCACGTGCGACTCATCCACCACCAGCAGGCCATCGGCGGGCAGATAGTCAAACAGCGTCGGCGGCGCTTCGCCCGGTCCGCGTGCGGAGAGGTAGCGTGAGTAGTTCTCGATGCCGGAGCAGTAGCCCAGCTCACTCATCATCTCCAGGTCAAACTGGGTACGCTGGGTAATGCGCTGCTCTTCCAGCAGCTTATTGTTCTCCAGCAGCACCCGGCGGCGGTCCGCCAGCTCGACTTTGATATCTTCCATCGCCTGCAGAATACGCTCACGCGGCGTGACGTAGTGCGTCTTGGGGTAGATGGTAAAGCGCGGCACGACCGAATCAATCTGGCCGGTCAGCGGATCAAACAGCGACAGACGCTCAACCTCTTCGTCAAACAGCTCGACGCGCAGCGCAATATCGTCCGACTCCGCCGGGAAGATATCGATCACTTCGCCGCGCACCCGGAAGGTGCCGCGCTGGAACGCCTGGTCGTTGCGGGTGTACTGCAGCTCTGACAGACGGCGCAGAATACTGCGCTGATCGATAATCATGCCGCGGGTCAGGTGCAGCATCATTTTCAGATAGAGATCGGGATCGCCCAGACCGTAGATAGCCGAAACCGATGCCACCACAATGACATCGCGCCGTTCCAGCAGCGCCTTGGTGGCCGACAGACGCATCTGTTCGATATGTTCGTTCACCGACGCATCCTTTTCGATGAAGGTATCGGAGCTCGGCACATAGGCTTCAGGCTGGTAGTAGTCGTAGTAAGAGACGAAAAACTCGACGGCGTTATCCGGGAAAAACTCTTTCATCTCGCCATAGAGCTGGGCGGCCAGCGTCTTGTTCGGCGCCAGTACCATGGTCGGCCGGTTGAGGTCGGCAATCACGTTGGCGACGGTAAACGTTTTACCGGAGCCGGTTACGCCTAATAAGGTCTGATGGGCCAGTCCATCCTCCAGCCCCTCTTCCAGGCGACGTATCGCCTCAGGCTGGTCGCCCGAAGGTTTAAAGGCGGAGTTCAATTTAAAGGCTTTGCTCATGAATGCAGTTCCTGCTGGAGAAGTCGGCGGGCAGGCACTTATTTTACTCTGCTATGGTGATTTTGCCAGAAAATAATACTGGATATAAAAACAGTATTGGTGCAATGTTAACGCCAGCAGGATGGCACCTGATGTCCCTGCAGGCTGGCAGCGTTATCGCTCAGCATGTTGCGCAATGTTATCCCCAGGAAGGGATCTGATTTAACATTTGTCAATAGAGTGTCACAAAATTACAGTACGGTTACCTGACAGATAATTCTCAGGCTTGTTTTTTGATAAGCAACTGATTTTACTGACATAAGGCTATGAGGCCAGATTCTCGTCATTATGTTACCAGGCCGCGTATTTCCTCGCTTCCAACTGGTTTTCATTACCTAATGCACAAGGTTATCCACAGGAATGGTGGATAAGTGATGGCAGCCCCGACGCCATCTGCTGTGTATAATTTTTCCCTGCCTTCTCACTACCGTGAAAATAATTTTTTTTGCGTTAAATTTCGCGTCGCCTGCTGACGGATTATTCTGCAATTTTAATCTGTCACCGGGTGTCGTACGCAAATTTGCACGCCTCATACTAAGATTCTTAATCGGACTTCCTGCCACGTTACAGTACGTCTGCACCAGAAACAGCGCTCCAGGGCACTGCAAAAGTGCAGATGCGTGGTCACCGTGGGGAATTGATAAGTTTTTCTCACCTTTCATCCCTGATACGTGGCGCTGCAGCAGGAAACAGGGCCGTTTTTAGATCTGGCCTGGGAATTGCAGGAGTTCAGTGGCGTCACCGCGCGAAACGCGCACTGTGCTGCAATGGCGAGGCTGCCGTTGCTGATGACTTGTTTGCCAGACGACAGAGCGCGGAAGCAATCAGGCTAACGATCGGGAAGGAGAGTGTCAGATGCTGAGTTTACGTTCGGTAAATCAATTTTACGGTCAAAACCATATTCTGTGGGATGTGGACCTGGATCTGTCGCCTGGCACCTGCACCGGCATTCTGGGCCGACCTGGCATGGGTAAAACCACGCTGGTAAACTGCATCATGGGCAGATTGCCAATTAACAGCGGCTCTATCTCCTGGAAAGAGGATGGCTCGCCGCCGGAAGATCTGCTGCTGCAACCGGCTGAACAGCGGGCGCAGATGGGGATTGGCTATGTGCCGCAGGGCCGCCATATTTTTACCCAGATGAGCGTGGAAGATAATCTGCTGATTGCCCTGCTGGCGGGTGCCAGCCAGCGCGACCGCCATCGCGCCATTCCCGAAATGGTGTTCGACCTCTTCCCGGCGCTCTACTCTCTGCGCCAGCAGCGCAGCGGCGATCTGCCGATCGATCAGCAGCAACAGCTGGCCCTGGCGCGCGCGCTGGTGCTGCAGCCCAAACTGCTGATTCTGGATGAGCCGACCGACGGGATGTCGCCGTGGCTGGAAGAGGAGATGGGCAATCTGATCCGTCGGCTTAACCTCGACTACGGGCTGACCATCCTGCTGCTGGAGCAGCGCCTGTCGCTGATCCGTCGCGTGGCGGACTATTTCCTGCTGCTGCACCGCGGCCGCAATGTGGCGCAGGGCAGCATGGAACAGCTCGATGACCACACCGTCGATAAATGGCTGACGGTAGCCTGACACTCAGCGCCTGCCCCACCGGGCGTAAGTGTTGCAGGCAGGCTGGAGACGGAGCGCGCAGAACCACCGGAGCGTGTACACAGCGCGCGAAAATGGTGAGCACTGCCCGAATTCAGCACGACAAATAAAATAGCCAGGCCACGCGGTTACTCGGGCAGCGTCAGGTAGTGACCACAGGACGCCTGCTGCGCCGCATCGGTGAGAAACGGGATGGTGCCCAGACAGGGCGCAGGTAACCTGTTTTTCAGGCTGGTGAGATACTCCTGATAGCGTTTACCCGGGGGTTCGACGGTGTTGGCGATCCAGCCCACCAGCGGCAGGCCGCTTGCCCGCACCGCGTCAGCGGTGAGCATGGCGTGATTGATGCAGCCGAGCTTAATCCCTACCACCAGAATCACGGGCAGCTTTTCGCTGACCACCCAGTCCGCATAAGTGTGCGTCTCCGACAACGGGGTATACCAGCCGCCCGCGCCCTCTACCAGAATCCAGTCTGCCAGCGGTTGCAGCGCCGCCAGACCCGCCGACAGCGCCAGATGGGTAATCGGCCTGCCCTCTTCGGCGCTGACGATGTGCGGTGATGTCGGCTCAAGAAACGCCAGTGGATTGACCTGCTGATAGGTTAACGGCACGCTGCTGTAGCGCTGCAGCGCCAGCGCATCGCTGTTACGGATGCCCTCTGGCGTCATCTCACAGCCTGAGGCAACCGGCTTATAGCCCGCACAGCGATAGCCCGCTGCGGCCGCCGCCTGCAGCAGCCCGCCGCTGGCCACGGTTTTACCGACCTCGGTGTCGGTGCCAGTGATAAACAGGCGTTTCATGATGCACTTACTCCATAGATTAAATGGTAACTCAGGCGATAGCCGTGCCGATCGCGCGGCCAGTGCGCCTCTAACTGGTTGAGCCGTTGTCGGGTTAATACCTGCCCGTCACGCCCCTGATGCAGATGAGTCGCGCCAATCCCCTTCAGGGAGCGCATGGCGCTGAGCGCATCGGGAAAATGCAGGGTCACCACCTCTGAGGTACAGCGCAGCTGCTCTGCGTGGCAGGCCGCCGCAATCTGCGGCTCGCTGAGAAAGCGGTTGGCGTGAGGCAGCGCATCCAGATGGGACCAGGCTTCATGAATCTCCTGCAGCGAACCGTCGCCCAGAGTGGAAAACAGCAGCGTGCCATCGGGCCGCAGCACCCGCCGGAACTGGCTCAGCGCGCCGGGCAGATCCTCGCTCCACTGCACCGCCAGGTTGCTCCACACCAGATCAATCGTGTTATCCGCCAGCGGCAGCGCGTCGATATCACCGGCCAGATAGTGCTGCGCCGCGTCATTGTCCCGCGCCTGTTGCAGCATCTGCGGAGAGAGATCCAGAGCCGTTACCTGTTTGCCACGTTCGCGCCACAGCCTGCTGTACCAGCCGGTGCCACAACCGGCATCCAGCAGTTGCAGACCACTCTGTGCGGGCGCCAGTGCCAGCAGGGCATCGCCGCTGAGGCGTTGCAGCGCCGCATGGGCATCGTAATGGCTGGCCGCCCGGCCAAAGGCGCGTGCCACCGCCTGCTTGTCAACCCGCAGCGTCATGCAGCGCCTCCAGTAACCGGTCAATATCCTCGGGGCGATGAGCCGCGGTCAGGGTGATGCGCAGCCGGGCCGTCCCCGGCGGCACGGTCGGTGGCCGGATCGCGCTGACCCAGCAGCCCGCCTCAGCCAGCCGCTGGGAGAGCGCCATCGCATCACCATTTTCGCCCACCAGCAGCGGCTGAATCGCGCTGCCGGAGTCCATCAGTTGCCACGGCAGCGAGGCCGCACCGCGCCGGAAATGCCCGATGTTCTGCTGCAGTTGCTGGCGCAGGGCATCGCCCTGCTGAACTTCACGCAGCGCCGCCTGCAGCGCGCTCGCCTGCGCCGCGGGCATCGCGGTGGAGTAGATCAGATGTCGGCTGAACTGCAGGAAATAGTCGGCGGTGGCTGCGTCGCACAGCAGCGCGGCACCGCTGACGCCAAAGGCTTTGCCAAAGGTGACCACCAGCAGTTCCGGTTTAACGTCCTGCTGCCAGCAGCTGCCGCGCCCCTGCTCACCCACCACGCCGATGCCGTGCGCATCATCCACCAGCAGCCAGCCCTCTGCCTGGCGCGTCTGTTGCGCCAGGGCGGCCAGCGGCGCACTGTCGCCATCCATGCTGAAAATACCTTCCGTCACCACCAGCGTTTCGCCCTCGCAGGGAGAGGCGAGCCGGGCTGCCAGGCTCTCCGGTGCGTTGTGATGGAAACGTCGTAGCTGTGCCGGACTATGGCTGGCGGCGTCGAGCAGCGAGGCGTGGCTGAGTTTATCGGCCAGGATGCGATCGTTTTTCTCGCCCAGCAGATGAATGACCGCCTGATTGGCCGCAAAGCCAGAGATAAACAGCAGCGCACGGTCGTAGCCGAGCCAGTCGGCCAGCTGCGCCTCAAGATCGGCGTGCTGACGGTGATAACCAGTGACATGCCCCGAGGCACCCGCACCTGCGCCCGCCTGCGCCGCGCCCTGTTGCCAGCCCGCAATCACCGCCGGATGATGGGTTAAGCCGAGATAATCATTGCTGGAGAAGTGGAGATAGCTGCGGCCGCCGCTGTGCAGCGTGCGGGTGGATTGCTGATCGATCACCCGTCGCTGCCGCCAGCCATCGGCCGCCCGGCGCTGCGTCAGCGCCTGACGGATACGTTGCTGCCAGCCCATTACAGCGCCGCGTTGTAGAACTGTTCAGTGTCGGCATGGAATAGCTGCTCGCTGAGTTGCTGCTCCTGCTGCTGATCGCCGTGCTGAGTGTGAGTATGCTCCGGGTTAAGACCCAGTTTGCGGAACAGCACGCGGTCTTTGTCCTCTTCCGGATTCGGCGTGGTCAGCAGTTTGCAGCCGTAGAAAATCGAGTTCGCCCCGGCCATAAAGCACATCGCCTGGGTCTGCTCGCTCATCTGCTCACGGCCCGCTGAGAGGCGCACATGAGAGGTCGGCATCATGATGCGCGCCACCGCGATGGTGCGGATAAAATCGAACGGTTCCACATCATCGTTATCCGCCAACGGCGTGCCTTTGACCTTCACCAGCATATTGATCGGTACGCTTTCCGGCGGCGCTGGCAGGTTGGCTAACTGCACCAGCAGACCGGCGCGGTCGTTAACGGTTTCGCCCAGGCCGACAATGCCACCCGAACAGACTTTGATGCCGGCGTCGCGCACTTTGCCCAGCGTATCCAGACGTTCCTGATAGCTGCGGGTGGTGATGATGGAGCCGTAGAATTCCGGTGAGGTGTCGAGGTTATGATTGTAAAAATCAAGACCCGCGCCCGCCAGTCGCTGCGCCTGGTGGTCGCTGAGCGTGCCCAGCGTCATGCAGGTTTCCATTCCCATCGCCTTCACGCCTTCCACCATCTTCTCCAGATAGGGCATATCGCGCTCGTGCGGATTTTTCCACGCGGCACCCATGCAGAAACGGGTTGAACCGGCGGCTTTGGCCTGACGCGCTGAGGTCAGCACCTCTTCCACTTCCATCAGCCGCTCCGACTCCAGGCCGGTCTTGTAGCGCGCGCTCTGCGGGCAGTATTTACAATCTTCCGGACAGGCACCGGTTTTAATCGACAGCAGGGTACTGACCTGCACCTGGCGCGGATCGAAGTGCTGCCGATGCACCTGCTGCGCGTTAAACATCAGTTCAAGAAAAGGTTGATCAAACAGCGCTTGCGCCTGTGCAATTGTCCAGCGTTGAGCCATTACTTACTCCAAAAAGGGTGTCATCCCGACGAAAAGCAGGGTTATACTTGTAAACTATATTTTTTTATTTTGGTTTACAACTCCGATGACTATCCCCGTTTTCTCCTCAGACGATGCCCGCTTTGACCGCCAGCATATCTGGCATCCCTACACCTCGATGCAGGATCCGCTGCCCTGCTACCCGGTGGTCGCCGCACAGGGTTTTCAGCTGCAACTGGCCGATGGCCGTGAGCTGGTGGATGGGATGTCCTCGTGGTGGGCGGCGATCCACGGTTACAACCATCCGCGCCTGAACCGGGCACTCACAGAGCAGGTCACCCAGATGTCGCATGTGATGTTTGGCGGCATTACCCATCCGGCGGCGGTGGCGCTCTGCCGTCAGCTGGTGGCGATGACGCCTGAGGCGCTGGAGTGCGTCTTCCTGGCCGATTCAGGCTCGGTGGCGGTGGAAGTGTCGATGAAGATGGCGCTGCAGTACTGGCTGGGGCGTGGCGAGACGCGTCAGCAGTTCCTGACGCTGAAACGCGGCTATCACGGCGATACCTTTGCAGCGATGTCGGTGTGCGACCCCGAGAACTCGATGCACAGCCTGTGGCGCGGCTATCTGCCCGAGCATCACTTTGCGGCGGCCCCGGCCTGCGGCTTTGATGATGAATGGCACAAGCCTGATTTCGATGATTTCGCCAGGCTGATAGAACAGCATCACCGGCAACTGGCAGCGGTGATTCTGGAGCCGATTGTGCAGGGTGCGGGCGGCATGCGTTTCTACCATCCGCGCTATCTGCAGCAGGTACGGGAAGCCTGTGATCGCTATGGCGTGCTATTGATTGCAGATGAGATAGCCACCGGGTTTGGCCGTACCGGCAAACTCTTTGCCTGCGAGCATGCGGGCATTACCCCGGATATTCTCTGCGTCGGCAAAGCGCTGACCGGCGGCATGATGACGCTGGCGGCGACCCTGACTACCCGCGAGGTCGCGGACACCATCAGCCGCAGCGCGGCGGGCTGCTTTATGCATGGCCCGACCTTTATGGGCAATCCGCTGGCCTGCGCGGTCGCGGCAGAGAGCCTGACCATGCTGGCGGAAGGTCACTGGCAGCGCCAGGTGACGGCGATCGAACAGCAGTTACGGGCTGAGCTGCTGCCGCTGCGCAGTTCACCGCAGGTGGCCGATGTGCGCGTGCTGGGCGCGATTGGCGTAGTGGAAACCCATCAGGCGGTTAATATGGCGGCGCTGCAGCAGTTCTTTGTTGAACAGGGCGTCTGGATCCGGCCTTTTGGCCGGCTGATCTACCTGATGCCACCCTACATCATCACGCCGCAGGCGCTGAGCAGGCTGGTGCAGGCGATTGGCGGCGCGCTGGAGCATTCTCAACATTTTGCCGCCTGAAGCGGGCTGACCGCTGGCACTGGCGACACTTTTAGTTATGATGACAGGCTATTCATCGACAATTAAGGAGATGTGATGCGCGTTTTTAGTCAGGATTTTAATGACGGCGAGAAGATGCCTGAAAAGCATGTTTTCAACGGCATGGGTTATCAGGGCGAGAATATCTCTCCCCATCTTGCATGGGAAGCGGCGCCGGAAGGCACCAAAAGTTTTGTGGTGACCTGCTACGATCCTGATGCCCCGACCGGTTCCGGCTGGTGGCACTGGGTGGTAGCGAATATTCCGGCCAGCACGACGTCACTGCCGCAGGGTGCCGGTTCCGGCAAAGCGTCACTGCCAGCAGGCGCAATCCAGACCCGTACCGATTTCGGTCAGGCGGGCTACGGTGGCGCGGCGCCGCCACAGGGCGAAACCCATCGCTACATTTTCACCGTGCATGCGCTGGATGTGGAGACGATTGAAGTAGATGAAGGCGCCAGTGGCGCAATGGTCGGCTTTAATGTGCATTTCCACGCACTGGCGAGCGCCTCGCTGACCGTGAATTATCAGTAATTCAGCACGCCAGACTACTGGCAAACCCAAGGCTGGGTGACCTGGCAGCAACGTATTAGCTCAAAACGCAGGGAACGGCGTCAGAAGAGGAAAGCGTCCCACGCCCAGGGACAAAAACGCCGGGAGCG